>MU712189.1:488132-508934 GCA_026770625.1 Nicotiana glauca | reverse complement strand
GGGGGTGGAGGAGATCTTTGGGTGTGAGAAACCATTAGCATCTTGATGACATGGTGAGATGGGGGATGTGCAAGTGAACTCGCCTGAGTTTCAAGCGAGTTGGTGCTTCGCTTGGACGAGGATGACGCGTGAACAGTGTTAGGCGCCATTTTTGAGTCTTTTGGATTTAGGGTTTAATTGGAAAAAATATTATAATGAGTTTTTGTAGTAGGGGGAAACGGGGCGGGTCTGGGGAAGGAGGGTCAAGGGTTTGGGCTGACCAGCGGGTGAGTGATTTGGGCTGATGGGGGAATTGGGTTTTGGGTATTTGGGTATTTGGTCCAACACCAGCTCTTTTAACTCTAATTCTTTTTTTTTTCCAATTTTCTTTTCCTATTTTAATTAATAAAATCCTAAAATTAAATCCTAAATTAATTAAGTTATAAAATTGAACTAACTGCCTAGTCACAATAATTATAAAATTAATTAGTCTTAAATTAAAAGGAAAAATTAATAGACTAAAATTAAAAGGTATAAAATGAGCTATTTTCTTGATTTTTGTGCTTTAATAAAAGAATTAATTACTAATTCATTCCAAAAATGTAAAATCAAACCTAAATGCAATGCATGGCATTTTTGGTATTTTTTAATTTTTAATGGAAATTAAATATGCACAAAAATGCAAATAATTAATTAAATTCTACAAAGTCCTATAAAATTGTAAAAATTGGAAAAAGAAATTATTTTCTAATATTTTGTGGGAGTAATTCATATAGGGCAAAAATTACGTGCTCACAGCTGCCCGTCTTTGCTCAGAAACCCGAAGATTTTTTGCGTAAAGATAAAGTGAGCGGACGCGAGCAATTTTTGCCCATTTGAATGATCCGTGGGGAGAATTTTTAAAAGATTTGACCACACCTTTCTTCCGAGGTTGCGTACATATCCTTGGCTATAAAGGAATCAGGTCAGTCTAGTTTGGGAAGTTTTGGTAGCCGGGACTACCGGGAAGCTATGACTTCACTGTTGCTACTGCTCGCTGACCTCCTTATTATACCAACGTAAAATAAAAGAAACTATACTAAACTATAATCTATGAATTACAAGAATCATGTCTACACATCTTCAAACTTGATCTTGCAGTTTCTGCTGCTCTACTGACTTGTATTCTCTAAGTGAGCTTCCTTTGTTGCTGACTTGAATTGCATTCTGAAGTGAATTCCCTTGCTCTCCATATGGGCGCCTGATTGCGAAAACTTTAAATGTATTCCCTTACTCTCCAGGTTGGCGCCTGATTGCCAAAACATTAATTGTATTCTCTTTCTCTCCAGGTGGGCGCCTGATTGCCAAACCATTAACTATGTTCCCTTGCTCTCTAGATGGGTGCCTGGTTACCAAAATTTTAACTGTATTCCCTTGCTCTCCAGGTGGGCTCCTGATTGCCATAACTTTAATTGAATTTCCTTGCTCTCCAGGTGGGCGCCTAATTTCCAAATCTTTAGTTGTATTACCTTACTCTCCAGGCGGGCGCCTGATTGCAAAAGCATTAACCATTTTTCTTTGAACATTGCTGCTTTCCTCCGTTCTCCAGGTGGGCGCCTGATTACCACCATTTGAATTATATTCCTTTCTTCTGAAATTTGAATTTATTTTTCCTTATTTTCCAGGCGAGCGCCTGACTGCAGACACTCGAACCATCTTTTCTTGCTACTTGGAACTGTTTTCCCTCGAAACTTGCACCATTCTTCCTTACTCTCCAGGTGGGCGCCTGATTGCTGAGCTTGACATGCTTTTCTTTAAACTTGTGTCATCTTGTCTTGTTCTCCAGGTGGGTGCCTGATTGCTTGAACCTGAACTGCTTTGAAACTCGTGTTGTCTTCCCTTGTTCTCCAAGTGGGCGCCTGACTACAATAAAACAGACAAAAACAAAAGAAACTTTTTTGCCCTAGTTTGGTAGCTGGGGACATCTATAAGTGTTAATTGAATCATGTTACCCAATATCCCTAAGAGTTTAAAAGCTAGGCCCCATTATCCCGGAGGGTCCTGAAAATTAAAATTAAATCTTATTTTAAGAATGAAAACTTTAGTGCTAAATTTCCTAAAGGTGAAACTTATGCTAAATTTCATTATTTATAGGTCTTAAAACTAAGTCCCATTATTGAGGAGAGTCATGAAAATATCCAATTGAATCTCACCCAAAGAATGAAAACTTCAAAACCAACTAATATTTCCTCAAAGTGGAGTTTATGCTAGAACTTGTTACTCATGAATGTTTTGAATTTTAACTAGGTCCCATTGTATAGGAGGGTCCTGAGAACTTCAAGATAAATCCCATAATACAGGCGGGTCCTGTGAATTCATGGCCGAACCTGTCCGGTACATGCTTTACTCACAGAGGGTTCCTCCGGAACAAACGAGATTTCCTACCCCTATTTCAATCATAGAAAACTTTATCAGTTTGAAAAATATGGTGGTTAGTTTGCGGCATTCTTACTGAAGGTGGTCCTTTCACCGCCGGCTTTGCTTTGATGGGCCGCCTTGAACTGGCCAAGAATTGTTTCACTTTCTGACTGAATCTCAACCAACCCGCTGTTTTACATTTTCTTCCTTCCAATTTGAACTTCTGTATCTTTCAAAAAATTCACAAACCACTCGGCCACTTTAGCTTTCATTAACACCCTATTTTTCTCTTTTGCATCATGTTATTTCTAGTATGCTTTGGCCGCACTTTTGCTTTGTGCAATTTTGGAAGTTGGTAGTAAGCTTTGAAATCCTTTATTATTTGCTTAAACAAGGCTGACATTGGAAAATCCTTAGAGGGATAAACCCCAAAGAAATGACTTCGAGGATAAAGAAATAAAGAAGAGAACTTGAAATAGGATGACTATTTGAGGGAGAAAATGAAAAGAAACTTATCTGAGTGAGGCATCTGGCACCAATGATCATGACATGCATTTTGGATTAATTAGCCCAGCTTGTTCAGCCAATCACATTTCAGTTGTCATACTTTATTCCCCAGAGTCTCCATAACCCAATCTCTTCGCCAAGTCACTGACCTTGTTCGGTTTGCGGTGCCCTGGAGTGTTTGCACCGACAAACCTCTCTCATTTATTCATCTCTCAACTCGCTGTCTCCTTATGGTGCCTGCAAAGGTTTTTCGCCAATAAGACTCTCTCCGTTTTAAATTCTCTTAGCTTTCCATCGCCTTACGGTGCCCGTGAGGGTTTCCACCAATAAGACTCTCTTATTTTTTATTTTCCTGCTTAGACCGGAGTGTTGCCCCTAATATGAATCACGCCTCTTCTTTCTCGACTTGGAATATCTTGAAGACTGATCTAAAGGTCTTTCTTTGGACTGTAATGTGGGATTTTGGATAGGGTTAGAAAGAAAGGATATCGCAAAGGCTCAAAATAGCTTGAATGGGTTCAAAATTACAACTTTTAGAATCAAATCTCTTACAAAAACCACAACTTTTTGCCCCAGTTTCTTTGCTTGGGGACTTCTGAATTTTTATTTTGATAGGACTGAACCATGAGGCTGCCTATGTATCCTTAAAAGGAATCAGGTCGAACGTAGTTCATGACATTGGAGTTTCTTTGTTGTTGTTACTTCTCTTTTCTTCTTCTTCTTCTTCTTCTTCTTCTTCTTCTTCTTCTTCTTCTTCTTCTTCTTCTTCTTCTTCTTTTTCTTCTTCTTCTTCTTCTTCTTCTTCTTCTTCTTTTTCTTCTTCTTCTTCTTCTTCTTCTTCTTCTTCTTTTTCTTCTTCTTCTTCTTCTTCTTCTTCTTCTTCTTTTTCTTCTTCTTCTTCTTCTTCTTCTTCTTCTTCTTTTTCTTCTTCTTCTTCTTCTTCTTCTTCTTCTTCTTTTTCTTCTTCTTCTTCTTCTTCTTCTTCTTCTTCTTTTTCTTCTTCTTCTTCTTCTTCTTCTTCTTCTTCTTTTTCTTCTTCTTCTTCTTCTTCTTCTTCTTCTTCTTTTTCTTCTTCTTCTTCTTCTTCTTCTTCTTCTTCTTTTTCTTCTTCTTCTTCTTCTTCTTCTTCTTCTTCTTTTTCTTCTTCTTCTTCTTCTTCTTCTTCTTCTTCTTTTTCTTCTTCTTCTTCTTCTTCTTCTTCTTCTTCTTCTTCTTCTTCTTCTTCTTCTTCTTCTTCTTTTTCCACTCTTTTTTTCATTCTTTTATTTCTCTTTTTCTTCTTATCTTTTCCTCGTTTCCTTCTTTATTTACCTTTTGTATCCGTGTTTCTGAACTTTGCTACTGATTCCAAAAGAGGGGTATGAAAGAAAATCAATAAGGCTCAAAGGGGTAACAAAGGGTAAAGTGTTTAGACAGCAGAATAAAATGCTTCGTCATTCCAATATTCAAAACATGCCAAGTACAAACAAACACAATTTAAATCAAAGAAATCATACATAATATCTTTTGACTACATCAGAATTGATAGCCATATCTACACATTTGCCTTCTAGATCTGTTAAATACAAAGCACCATTGGATAACACTCTCGTTAGGATAAACGACCCTTGCCAATTTGAGGCGAACTTGCCTTTCGCTTCAGCCTGATGTGGAAGGATACATTTCAATACTTGCTGACCCATTTCTAATTTCTGCGGACGCACCTTCTTGTTGTATGCTCTTGCCATTATCTTTTGATACATCTGGCCATGACACACTGCTGCCAATGTTTTCTTATTAGTCAAACTCAATTACTCCAAACGGGTTTTGACCCACTCATCATCATCAATTTTGGAGGATTGGGATTTCAACTTCCGCGGGTATCACTGCTTCAGTGCCTTATACAAACAAATAAGGAGTTGCACCTACTGAAGTGTGAACAGTAGTGCGATAACCTAACAGAGCAAAGGGCAACTTCTCATGCCATTGCCTGGAACCTTGCACTATTTTCCGCAATATCTTCTTTATATTCTTATTGGCTGCCTCGATTGCTCCATTCACCTTGGGACGATATGGGGTGGAATTGCGATGCGTAATCTTGAACTGTTGACATACCTCTTTCATCAGATGACTGTTAAGATTAGCACCGTTATCTGATGATCACCTTTGGGATTCCGAACCAACAAATGATATTTTCATACACAAAATCGACGATTGCTTCTTGGTCACAGATTTGAAGGTTTTAGCTTCAACCCACTTAGTGAAATAATCAATAGCCACCAGAATGAACATGAGCCCTTGAATGCTGCTGGCTCAATTGGTCTAATGACGTCCATGCTGCAGGAAACAAAGGGCGATGGTGCAAATATTGTATGCAATTCTGATGGCGAAGAATGAATCAAGTTTTCATGTACTTGGCATTGATGACATTTGCGCACAAAACTAATGCAATCTCGCTCCATGGTTAGCAGTAATAACCTGCTCGAAGAATTTTCTTTGCCAGAACATATCCGCTCATATGCGGCTCACAAACTCCAGAATGTACCTCGATCATGATAGTCGTGGCTTGCTTTGTATCGATGCACCTTAACAACGCTAGATACGGAGTTCTTTTGTACAAGACTCCCCCGCTCAAGAAAAATCCAGTAGCCAAACACCGAATTGTTCTCTTTTGATCACCTGTGGCTTGTATCGGATATATCCCGATCCTAATATACTCCTTGATGTCATGGAACTACGGTTCACCATCAAGTTCTTTCTCAACCACATTACAGTAGGCATGCTGATCACGAACTCTAATATGCAGAGGGTCAACATAAGCTTTGTCCGGATGGTGCAACATTGGCGCCAAGGTAGCCAAAGCATCAATAACCTCATTATGGATCCCTGGAATATTCCTGAATTCTATTGATCAAAACTATTGACAAAGATCATGCAGACATTGTCAATACAGTATAAGCTTTAAATCTCGTGTCTCCCATTCTCCTTGAATCTGGTGCACCAGAAGGTCCGAGTCTCCCAAGACCAAGACTTCTTGGATTCCCATATCTATAGCTAGCCTTAGTCCCAATATACATGCCTCGTACTCAACCATGTTGCTGGTACAGTAAAAATGCAATTGGACCGTAACAGGGTAGTGATGCTCTGTTTTAGAAATAAGCACTGCCCCTATCCTGGCACCTTTCATGTTGGCAGCCCTATCAAAGAAAAGTTTCCAATCGGGCTTTTCGTCCTTCTCGACCTTGTCGATATGAATTACCTCTTCATCAGGGAAGTAAGTCCTCAAAGTTTCATATTCTTCATCCACCGGGTTCTCAACCAAGTGATCGGCTAAAGCTTGGGCTTTCATCACTGTCCGAGTCATGTATACGATGTCAAATTCTATGATCCAGATCTGCCACTTTGCGAGCCTTTCTGTGGGCATGGGCTTCTGAAAGATACACTTTAAAGGATCCAGACGAGAATTGAGGTATGTAGTGTAAGACGACAGGTAACTCTTCAACTTTTGTGCTACCCAAGTCAGGGTGCAACATGTCCTTTAAAGGGGAGTATACTTAACCTCATGAGATGTGAACTTCTTGCTGAGATAGTAGATGGCTTTCTCTTTCCTTCCAGTGATATCATTTTGACCCAACACACAACCAAATGAATTATCCAAGACAATCAAATACAGAATCAAAGGTCTCCCAGTTCTGGCGGGACCAACACAGGTGGGTTCGATAAATACTCTTTGATCCTATCGAATGCTTCTTGGAACTCATCAGTCAATTTGATCACAACATCCTTCTTTAGAAGCTTAAAGATGGGCTCACAAGTTGTCGTGAGCTGAGCAATAAACCTGCTGATATAGTTCATCCTCCCTAACAGACTCATCACCTCGGTCTTGTTTTTTGACGATGGAAATTCCTGGATAGCTTTGATCTTTGACGGATCCAATTCAATGCCCCACCGACTGACTATGAATCCTAACAATTTCCCCGATAGAACACCAAATGCGCATTTGCAGGATTGCACTTAAGATTGTACTTGTGGAGCCTTTGGAAAAACTTTCTCAAATCTTTAACGTGGTCAGACTGCTGCCTAGACTTTATGATCACATCATCCACGTAAACCTCAATCTCCTTGTGCATCATGTCATGGAATATGGTTGTCATTTCCCTTATGTAAGTTGCCCCAACGTCTTTCAAACCAAAAGGCATGACCCGGTAGCACTATATTTCCCATGGAGTGATGAATGCCGTATTTTCCGCATCTTCTTCATCCATTAAAATCTGATGATACTCCCCATAGAAACCCACAAAAGACCCAATCTCATGCTTGGGACAATTATCAATCAAAATGTGGATATTTGACAGTTGGAAGTTGTCTTTTGGACTTGCCTTGTTGAGATCAAGATAATCAACACACACTCTGGTCTTACCATCTTTCTTTGGCAATGGTAAAATGTTAGCTAACCATGTAGGATACCGCGTGACTCGAATGACCTTTGCATCAAGTTGCTTTGTGACCTCTTCTCTAATCTTCACACTCACATCAGTTTTGGACTTTCTCAACTTCTGCTTAACGGGAGGAAATACTGGATCAATTGGCAGTTTGTGGACCACCAAATCGGTACTCAATCCTGGCATGTCATCATAAGACCATGCAAAAATATCCTTGTATTCAAATAATGCTTGAATTATCTCTTCCCTAATTTGCGATTCAAGATGGACACTTATCTTTAGTTTCTCTGACATTATTTGGGTCCCCTAGATTGATTGCTTATGTATTGTTCAGATTAGGCATGGGTTTTTCTTTAAAATGATTTAGTTCCTTACTAATCTCTTCAAAGGCCTCATCCTCATCATATTCCGATTCATCATCACCCTCTATTTCTTGGATAATTATTTCGGAATTAGATTGACTTTTAAGAGTTGGCCGAAGATTCCTCATGCATGTCATGTCATTGAAACCAGCATAAAAACAACTGTATAGAGAAGAAAAGAAAACAAAAATAAAACATTAGGCATGACGGAAAAGGGAAATTACATTTCATTGAAAAATAAAGGATAACAGGGTTTGTACATCCACAAGCGGAAAATAAAAGTAAGGGTCACAACCTTGGTATGACCCAGATAGAAAGGAAAACAAAACAAACTACCAAGACTCCTTCCGGGTAGGGAGAGGAGTAGTCTTCCAATTGTTAAGCTTTACATTCGGCCCAACAAACTGCACGTCCGCTTTTCTAGAACCTTCTCCAAATTCTACCATGTTCACATCATCAAACAACCTCTGGAACCTTTCAATTAACTCCTCATCAATGTCAACCATAGAACTTGGAACTATCGTTACTGGGCATTTCCTGGTACCGGGCTTGACAAAAGACCCGGAGAGACGTGGAATAGGCTTTAGAAGTGACCATGCCTTCTGTTTCAATCTTTTAGCCCTTTTCACATCTGCTGTAGGTTTGAATCCAAGACCGAACGTACCCAAATTTTCAAGGAGGGACACTGGCTGTATGATACCCTACAGAGATGCACCCAGACCTTTACCTGGCACAAAGCCATTTTTCAGCATTTCAAAGGCCACCATAACTGATGTAGAGGTTGTCTTTGGAGTTGGAATATGTTTCCCTTATAGAACCTTCTCGACCGACATTGTTTCAAAAACTTGATAGACCCAAGGACCTTTGTCATTTTCAGCCTCAATGAACGGGACGGAGGCATCGCTGTGAGCAAACGAATTCTCCTCACCATGCACGGCGATCTCCTGCCTATCCAACTCAAACTTGACCATTTGATGCAAAGTGGACGAGACTGCTTTGGCGGCGTGAGTCCAAGGTCGCACTAATAGCAAATTGTAGGAGACGGCCATGTCCAATAACTAGAACTCCATGGTGAACTCCACTGGTCCTATAGTCAACTCAAGCACTATACCACAAACTGAATCTTTCCCTCCACCGTCAAATCGTCGGATGCATATGCTGTTCTTGTTAATTCTCTCATCATTAACTTTCAACTTGTTCAGAGTTGAGAGAGGGCAGATGTTTGCACTGGAACCATTGTCGACTAACACCCTGGTGACCATATAATCTTTATATTTTACCGTAAGATAGAGAGCTTTATTATGTGCAGTACCTTCCACAGGAAACTCGTCATCAGAGAAGGTGACCCTGTTCACCTCAAATATTTTATTGGCGATCTTTTCCAATTGGTTCACTAAAATTTTGTCGGGGATATGAGCTTCGTTTAGAATTTTCATTAGGGCCCGTCAATGCTCGTCTGAATGGATCAGTAATGATAGCAAGGAAATCTGAGCAGGCGTCTTTCTCAACTGCTCCACGATAGAGTAATATTGTACCTTCATTTTCCTCAAGAACTCCTTTGCTTCTTCTTTAGTGACTGCCTTATTTGGTAGAACTAGATTATCTCTGGATGTTTTAGCTTTCCTTAACTCTTTCGGGGCGAAGCATCTCCCCGAACGAGTTAATCCCCGAGGCTTATTGACTTTTTCTTTCACTTCTTTTCCCTTATAGGTCATGATGAACCGTTCATAGTTCAATGAGATAGACTTGGTGTTGATTACCAACAACTGGGTTACAGGCTTGATGATGATAGGATCCGTATGGGCACCCTCTACAATTATGATGGGCTTTTGCCAACCATGGCACGACCACTTTTGACTTATTTGGTTTTTATGCAGCATCATTTGGGGATCTTTTCTTAACTACCATAGATGGCCCACCATTTGTCATGCTCAACTTTCTCACTGATCCTTCAACTGTAGGTTTTTTGACTGGCTTGACCTCACTGGACCGAATAATCATGATGGACTGTGAAGGCTTCTTGGGCTCCCCCCTTTGTGTACTATCTCGATCATATTCGTTTCCTGATGGGTTGGCAATGGGTTCTGGTTGATGTTGGGTGCGTCTGGGGTTTGGACTTCAATCCGGTTTGTGTCAATTAGCTCCTAGATGGCATTTTTTAAGTGCCAACGCTTCTCTGTATCATGCCCCGGAGTACCATAACAATATTCACAGCTCACGAAGTAATCAAGATTCTTTGGAGGAGGGTTTGACAATTTCGACTCAATTGGCCTCAGCATACCCAACTGTCTCAATCTATGGAATAAACTGGTATAAGAATCCCCTAATGGGATGGAAGTTTTCTTCCACTGCAACCTCTCATTTTTGAATGCTGGATTGGGTCGAAAACTTGGGATGGCAGGGTTTCAGTAGGCTGGTGGGGGTGGATAAGTATTTTGTGGAGCTGGGTAGGTGTTTTGTGGGGCTGGGGCACGCCATTATGAGTAGGAAGGAGGCTGAATATATGCCTGGGCGTGGTGGACAAAAATTTGTGGGTCTGGTAATGGGAAGTAATACTGGAGTGGATTATATAGGATTTGGGTATAGGTTCGGTGATAGGGTTGAGGCTTGGTATAATGGTATGACGGGCCCCTCGGTCTAAACCACGATCCCGAATCAACTGTTGCCACATCTTACTTTTGTTTTCTTTCCGATAACTCCTCTAGTACCATTTTGAATGGCTTGGGTAGTTGCCTTGATAGCCGAGTAACTCATGATTTTTCTTGATTTAAACCCTTTTTCCACTATTCCACCCATCTTCACTACCTCCTTGAAAGACTTGCCTATGGCCGATATCAGATGGCCTAAGTAAGTAGGCTCCAAAGCCTGGAGAAAGTATTCCACTATTTCGCTCTCCTCCGTCGGGGGGTTAACTCTTGCCGCTTGTTCTCTCCAGCGAAAATCATATTCCCTAAAACTTTCACTAGGCTTCTTCTCAATCTTAGTCAGAGACAAATAATCTGGAATAATCTCGATATTGTATTGGAAATAACGAGTGAATGCTTGGGCCAAATCATCCCAAGTATACCATCTACTGTGATGCTGATGAGTGTACCACTCCAATTCTAGGCCACTCAGACTCTGGCTAAAGTATGCCATCAACAGCTCATCTTTCCCGCCAAGCTCCTCCCAATTTATTGTAGAATCCCCTCAAATGGGCCACCGGGTCTTCGTGCCTGTCATACAAATAGGCTACGCTTACCTGGCCTCCCAATCCCTGCATGTTTTGTTTTCCTGGCCTCCCAATCCTGGCATGTTTCTGAACGATTGTTCTAGGCTTCTTACCTTCCTAACATTTCCTCCTGCTCTGGGTTTTTATGTGGTTTCTCAGTCTCAACTGGGAGGTCGAAATGAGGAGTGCAGGAGTAATGATCTGGGGCCTTGAAATTAGGCTCCTAGGGATAGAATTAGTTATCTTAGGTCTAGAATAAGGGCTCACTGGAGGATCGATGAAGTGAAGCGGGTGGGGGTGCCACAAAAATAGGGATGGCTAGTGAGAGGGGGGTATGGGATTAGTTTAGCTGGTGGTACTTGTGTGGTTTGGGAAGTGGTGCCTTGGTAGTGGTGGTACTGGGGAAAGCCTGGAGGCGAATCACTAGTGGGAGGTTCTTGGGTTTGAGCCAGTGGCGGGACGAAAGCCGAGTTAGCGAGGTATGATGGTGGTGGATGCCCGTTCATCCATGCCTGGTGCATCTCTGTCATTTGGTGTTTCAACTTATGTATCTCCTCTTTCAGATTAACATTAGACTTTTCCCCCTCCTTTGACAGATCAATAACACTTGCATTCAGTTATTGGCCAGCCATGATCAACTTGTCTTTGGACCGGGTGTTGTACGGGTGAGTTGCCAGAGTGTTAAACAAACTAACCACCTGCCTGTACTTGATGACAAAAAGCACGCTCACTTGCGATTAGAGCTTAACAGATAGGAAACCACACGTTGGGGATCTAATGCACCTAAGCAGTTAACCATTTCTATTATGCATTTGAACGACCGCTTGCGTTATCCCGACTTTCACTAATTTTCATTTTGCAATTTATTTCTCTCTCTTTTTAATTTCTATTTTTCTTTGCTTGTCTCTATTCTTTTATTCTCTCAATTTTCCCTCCCTTGTTTTGCCATTATTTCTTTCCCACAGTTTTCTTATTTTTCTCCTTTTGTTTTCTTTTATTTCACGATTATGATCGAATCCTATGGAGATTGCCTACGTGTCATGACACTGCATGAATCAGACCAAGCGTAGTTCTGGGCCATGTGTGAAAGAATAAAAAAAACTTTTTTGGGGTTTTCAAATTTTCATTGAATAAAATAAAATAAAACATCTTGAGTACGACAACTTCCCCTATAGAATTAAACATAAAGACTGACAGACTCGATGAGTGGACCAACAACTTCAAAAGAAAACTGATACAAACTCGCAAATGAACTAACAAACTAAAAATACAGACTCAAAAAAATAAACTAACAAATACAGACTCGAACAAACAAAGTGAAGAATACATAAGTGCCTCAACTACTGCTCTAATTGGCCTTGATGCAGGCCTTTGCGCCATATTTTCTTGGAGGTGAAACAAGTCATCCATGATCTGTCGGACAAAAATCATAACTGAAGCAAAGAATATGGATCTGGTCATGTCTTCACACTTGTTGTACTTCATCACAATGTAGTCTACAATGCTCCAAACCCTTTCTCAAATTATACCCTTTTCTTGTAGCAACCGTCTAATCTGCTGAGATCTGGCCCCCAAAACTTGTTCAGCTGTATGATTCTGCTCTTGAAGCTGTTGTAGGTTGACATCAGGGCGTAACAATGTTCTTTTTCTGCTTTAAAATCTTTTGCCTACTTGGTCATTTTGTTCTCAAGGACGATGATATTTTTCTTCAACTCACGACTCCATTTGCATATTTCTCTTTTAACTGTTGAATCAAGCGTGCTCGTTCCTCTGCATTCTTAGCCAATTTTGTTTTGATGATTTATTTGACCAGTTGAACAAAGCGTGCTTGCCAGTTAAACAAAGTTACAGTGAAGAACCGTTATCCTTTGGTTTGTATTGATGATTTATTTGACCAGCTACAGGTTGCACGAGTGTTTTCTAAGATGGACTTGTGCTCACGTTACCATCAGTTGAATATTTGGGAGCCAGATATCCGAAGACTGCTTTCAGGACTCAATATGGTCATTACGAGTTCCTTGTTATGTCATTTGGGCTGACCAATGCCCCAACATCCTTTATGCATTTGATGCATAGTGTATTCCAACCGTATCTTGACTCGTTCATCATTATCTTTATTGATGATATTCTTTTTTATTCCCAGAGTCAGGAAGATTATGAGCAGCACCTGAGAACAGTGCTCCAAACTCTGAGGGAGAAGAAGTTATATACTAAGTTCTCGAAGTTTGAGTTTTGGTTGGATTCCGTGGCATTCTTAGGCCACGTGGTATTGAGTGAGGGTATTCAGGTGGATCTGAAGAAAGTAGAGGCAGTGCAGAGTTGGCCCAGACCATCCTCGACTACAAAAATCCACAGTTTTCCTGGCTTGGCGGGTTACTACCATTGTTTTTTGAAGAGGTTTTCATCGATTGCAACCCCTATGACTAGGCTGACCCAGAAGGGTGCTCTGTTCCAGTAGATGGAAGAGTGTGAGGCGAGCTTTCAGAAGCTCAAGATAGCTTTGACTATAGCCCCAGTTTTGATATTACCAACAGGTTCAGGGTCTTATACCGTTTATTGTGATGCCTCAAGGATTGGCCTTGGAGTGGTATTTGATGCAGGACGGTAGGGTTATTACCTACTCGTCCAGACAGTTGAAGGTGCATGAGAGGAATTATGCTGCCCATGATCTCGAGTTAGCTGCCATTATTCACGCCCTGAGGATCTAGCGTCACTACGTGTACGGTGTTCCTTATGAGATTTATACTAATCATCGGAGCTTGCAGTACCTGTTCAAACAAAAAGAGCTTGATTTGCACCAGAAGGGGTGGTTAGAGTTGCTGAAGGACTATGATATCACTATTTTGTATCATCCGGGCAAGGCCAATATGGTGGTCAATGCCTTGAGTCGCCAGACAGAGAGTTTGGGGAGTTTGGCTTATTTACCAGAATTAGAGAGGCCTATGACGATGGATATTCAGGCTTTAGCTAGACAGTTTGTGAGATTGGATCTTTCGGAGCCTAGCTGGGTTCTAGCTTGTGTGGTTTCTCGGTCTTCTTTATTGGATCGTATTGGGGAGTGTCAATATGATGTCCCTTATTTTCTTGTCCTCAAGGACAAGTTTCAGTATGGCGATGCCAGAGATGTGATTATTGGTGATGACGGGGTATTAAGGATGCATGGTTGGATTTGTGTACTCAATGTTGATGGGCTTCGGGAGTCGATTATAGAGAAGGCCTATAGTTCGCGATATTCCATTCATCCGGGTGCCGCGAAGATGTATCAGGAATTGAGATAACATTATTGGTAGAGGTAGATGAAGAAGATATAGTTGCATTTGTAGCTCGTTGCCTCAACTCTCAGTAGGTGAAATATGAGCACCAGAGGCCGGGTGGGATGCTTCAGCAGATAGATATTTCGGAGTGGAAGTAGGAGCAGATCACCATGGACTTTGTAGTTGGGCTCCCATGGACTTTGAGCAAGTTCGATGCTATTTGGGTTATTGTGGATCGGCTGACCAAGTCCGCGCACTTCATTCCTATGTGTACTACTTATTCTTTAGAGCGGTTGGCGAAGATTTATATCCGGGAGATTGTTCGTCTACATGGTATCCCAATTTCCATAATTTTAGATAGGGGGACTCAGTTCATATCACGGTTTTGAAGGGTCATTCAACATGAATTAGGTACTCGGGTGGAGTTGAGTACAACATTTCACCCCCAGATGAACAGAAAATCCGATTTTACTATTCAAATTCTTGACGATATGCTCCGTGCGTATGTGATTAAGTTTGGAGGGTCTTGGGATCAGTTTTTTCGACTGGCGGAGTTTGCCTACAATAATAGGTACTTGTCCAGCATTCAGATGGCACCATATGAAGCTTTATATTGTAGGCAGTTTAGATCCCTTGTGGCTTGGTTTGAGCTACGTGAGGCTAGATTATTAGGCACAGACTTAGTTCATGATGCTTTGGAGAAGCTTAAGGTGATTCAGGATAGACTCTGTAAAGCCCAGTCTAGACAGAAAAGTACGTGGACTGGAAGGTTCATGATATTTCCTATATTGTTGGAGAGCGAGTTCTGCTGCGAGTTTCGCTTATGAAGGGCGTTATGAGATTTGGGAAGAAGGGGAAGTTGAGTCCAAGGTCTACTAGCCTTTTTGAGATATTGAGGCGTGTTGGGAAGGTTGCTTTTGATGCTCCGGAGGTATCATGGTGATCCGTCGCACGTGTTGGATTTCATCTCAGTCCAGTTGGATAAGGATCTATCTTATGTTGAGAAGCCAGTGGCAATATTGGACAGGCAGGTTAGAAAGTTGAGGTCAAAGAACATTGCATCAGTAAAAGTTCAGTGGCAAGGTCAGCAGGTCGAGGAGGCGACCCGGGAGACCGAGCAAGGTATGCATAGCCATTACCCTCATCTTTTCACTAATTCAGGTATGCCTCTATGCTCATTTGAGGATGAACAAATGTTTAAGTGCAGGAGGATGTAACGACTCGGCCGGTCATTTTAAGAATTTATGCCCCGATCCACTATTATCTACTTTCCCCGTGTTTGTTTCTACCAGTGTGAGTTGCTGGGAGGAAGTATTTGGGGTTCTGGAAAGTTTTCCCCTAAATGAGATCTTAAGTATTGGAAATTTTACCGTAGTCGGAACAATGTAAAGGCGGACTCAGAATGGGATTCCAATGGTTCCATTAGCTCCGTTCGGTGATTCCGGGTTTAGGAGCGTGTTTGGATTGTGTTTTTGAGGTTCATAGCTAATTTAGGCTTGAAATGCAGAAAGTCAAATTTTGAAGTTTTCAGTTCGATAGTGAGATTTTGATCCGAGGGTCGGAATGGAATTCCGAAAGTTGAAGTAGCTATGTAGTTTTGAATGTGAAGTGTGTGCAAAATTTCAGGTCATTAGGACGAGGATTGCTTTTTGATCGAAAGCGTATTTTGAGAGTTTTTGAATTTCTTCGCCTTGAATCCGATGCTAATTGGTTGATTCGATATTGTTTGAGGTGTTTGGAAGATTGATACAAGTTTGGATAGTGGCATATGACTTGTTTGTGCCTTTGGTTGGGGTCCCGGGGCCCTCGGGATGATTTCGGGTGGTTAATGGGAAGTTGGAAAGTGGAGTTTGAAGCTGAAAGCTTTGGGCTGCTTCCATAACCGCATTTGCGGTTGAATGGCTGCAGATGCAGGGTCAAGCCGTATAAGCAGCCAAAGGAGAAGTAGAGCAGGGACCGCAGAAGCGGATGGATTAACGCACCTACGGGACCGCAGATGCGGCATCTGGGTCGCAGGTGCGGAGATGGAACTTTTAAGTGAGAACCGCAGAAGAGGTTCCCCAATAGCAGAAGCAGTATAATAGATGCGATGGGTGGACCACATATGTGGGATTTCTGGGCAGAAAATAAGAATTTCGAGGGTTTTGTTTCAAAAGCTGGAAATTCGATTTAGAGCTCGGGAGAGGGAGATTTTGGGAGGAATTTGAAGAGAAATTCAGCGGGTAACAATTCCTTAACCCTTTCTAATTGTATTCCACTAATCTATTGTTAGTTCTATAATTTAATTTCGGATTGGAGATGAAAATTGGGGATAAATTTAAAGAAAGTTCTTATACCTAGAATTCAAATTTTGATTGGTAATTTAACCTTGGATTTGGATAATTTTGGTATTCATGAACTCGTGAGAATATGAGGATTCTTAAAATATAAATTTTACCCGATCCAGAGACGTGGGCCTGAGGGGAGTTTAGGTCATTTTTACCTAATTTCAGGTATTAGCTTAGAATTTATTTGTAGAATTAGTTACTTGAAGTGTTATTTACATTATGCAATTGGATGGAATAGATTCGGGCCATCTGGAGTCGAGTACTCGTGGTAAGAGCATGGTTTAGGATTGATTTTGAACTGGTTCTAGGTAAGTGGCTTACCTAACCTTGTGTGGGGGACATTCCCCTTAGGATTGGTATTATGATAATTGAAATGCCTTGTACGTGAGGTGACGAGTGCATACTTGTGCTAATTATTGAAAATCCACTTTTCACGAAAGTAGCTTTAATTGTGTTTTTCCTTTCCTGCTTACATTACTTGAAATTTAAGCTTGTTGCTAGCTTAGAGGAGCATGTCTAATTGACTTAACCATTTTATTTGCCTAAGCTTCCTATTTGTATTATGTAAATCATGCTAGGTTAGAATTACCTGTTGTACCTTGGTATGAAGTTGAGTTTAATTGAGTATTCTTTGTGTTATTGCTGTGTGTTTTATTTTAGGACTACAGGACGGTATTCCGGGAGATCCCCCGTACGCATTTATGATTTGAGCTAAAGTGCGGGATACCAAGAGATCCCCAACATGTATATTGAGGATACCAATAGATCACTAGAATATATTGAGGATACCAAGAGATCCTCGGGATACCAAGAGATCCCTAGCATATATTGATGATACTAAGAGATCCTTGGGATACCAAGAGATCCCTAGCATACATTGAGGATACCAAGAGATCCTCGGGATACCAAGAGATCCCTGAAATATATTGAGGGTACTATGAGATCCTCAGGTTACTGAGAGATCCCCAGTTATTATCTTTGTGTAAAGTGGCATTTACTTGTGATGGTTTTTCTCTCGGTTTCAGTTGTTGTTATCTTTATTATTCTGTATTAATTCTTACTGTTAGTTTTCAACTGTACTGCTTATCTTATTCTGTTGTACCTGATATTTCATTTAATCTCAGTTGGGCCCTCACCTTCCTCGTCACTACCCGATCGAGGTTAGGCTTGGCACTTACTGAGTACTGTTGTGGTGTACTCATGCCCTTTCTGCACATGCTTTTCGTGTGCAGATCCAGGTACCTCCACTCCACTCTTGAGACGAGATGCTTGTAGAGACTCCGAGGTATATCTGTCGTATCCGCAGACCGAAAAGTCCCTTTATACTCTCCCTTTTGTATTAGCCTTTATGTACTTTTGTTTCTTTGTTCGATATTCTGGAGTTAGCCATTTGTATACATTCTAAGGCTTATGATCATGAGATTCTGGGATTTGGGAAAATATTATTAATTTTTGAGAGTTGATATTGTGTATGCCAAGCGACACTTTAAAATACTATTTGATTTCACTATTTCGGTTTTTAATTATTTCTTTCGCAAATTGGTTTCTTTTCTACATTGTTAGGCTTACCTAATTGTAGAGACTAGGTACCATCACGGAGGGCGAACTAGAATCGTGAAAAAGTAGAGGGGGACTCCGAGGTATGCAGATGTTGGCAGATATACCTCAAAGTCTCTACATACTAACTGCTTACTTATATCGGGACTGGTAGGAGGTACGTAGGTCTGCATACAGAACATGTGCAGAAGGTTAGTATGAGTACACCACAATGGCACCCAATAAGTGCCATTAACCTCGGTAGAGTAGTGACGAGGTCAGTTCAGGACCCTACTAGAATAGAAGAAAATAAGGCAGAAGATATAGTAATACAATGAAAAGAATTTAACAATGAGAAATTTCAGAAAGATAACAACACATCACATAGGGGTAAACAATAGGGGCGCTCCTAAGGTGCCGCCTCGTAGTCCCAAAAGTAAATACTTAACAAGGGAGCTCCTGTGATACCGCCTCGTAGTCCCAAAGTAAATATGCAACAGGGGAGCTCCCGAGGTACCACCTCGTAGTCCCAAAGTAAATATGAAACATGGAAGCTCCCGAGTACCGCCTCATAGTATGAAAAGTAAATATCTCACAACGGCACGACAGAAACCTCGTGCTACAATCAACCAATCCTCATAACAATAATCATGAAAGTCAACACGCAAATAATACAACCATGATGTTATAGGCAAGGAAATCATACAGTTAGAGAGCAAATACGGAATCAAGGAAAAACAGGCAATTCAACTAAGCATGTTGTACAAATAGCAACTGAGAAATGAAACACGTATACAAGTGAGATTTGACTAATGAAGACTACACATGATGGGATAATTCATTTGAGATATAAATAGGATACTACTTGCAAAGACCAGATTTTCAATGTTTAGCCTGTGTATGCACTCGTTCTCGTGTGCACGAAACTCACATATCACAAATTATTATAACAGTACCACATCCTATGGGGATTTTCCCCACACAAGGTTAGACAAGTCACTTACCTCAAGTCAAGCTCAATCAGTCGATAAGAATGCCTTCCCCTCGACTTTCTGACTCCGAATGGACCAAATCTTGCCAAAAGTAATTTCATAATATAAATATAACTTTAGGAGACTAATCTAATTATTTAATTCAAGATTTAACAAGAAGTTAGAAAATATCCCCAAAAAGTCGACCCGACACGTATCGAAATCGAGTAAAAATCACAAAATCCGAACACCCGTTTAACCACGAGTCCAAAAATACCAAAATTACTCAAATCTGATACCAAATCCTCGATCAAAGCCTCAAACTTCGATCTACGAACCTCACACCTTGTTTCCCCAATTATACAACCCAAATCCTTAATTAAATGAAGAAATTAACTATAGATTAGTGGAATATAATAATAAACGAGTGAAGAATCCTTATCCAATTTATTTCTCAAAAAACCCCTAAAAGTCTCGCCTCAGTCCGAGCTCTCTAGGTCCAACAATTGATAATGAAATCAAACCCTTGACTTATGCCCTTTTCAGCCAAGTGATTTTGCATCTGCGAACCCACAACCGCATCTGTGGCTCCGACCTACAAAAATTCCATCGCAGGTGCGGACTTGAATTAAGTACCCTGGGTCCGCTTTTGCTAGAGAAAGGGCCGCACCTACATGTGCGCGCCTGCGACCAAAGTGTCGAACCTGCGACTTAGTCACTCCTGCGTATCTCCCCATCGTAGAAATGAAACTGCTTCTGCGGAAGCTCTTTCGCACCTGTATGTCCTGCTTGGACTACCTAGTTCCACTTCTGCAATCCTCCACTCGCACGTATGAGTATGCACCTGCGGCAAACCCTACTGCAAGTGCGACAACACCAGGAGCTGGAAGCTTCAGCAATAGCAAAAATCTAACTTTTGATCCGTCAACCATCCGAAACCACCCAAGTCCCCCGAGACCTCTACCAAATATACCAACAAGTCCTAAAACACGATGAGAACTTAGTCGAGTCCTAAAATCACATCAAACAACATAAAACACGAATCACACTCAACTCAAGCTTAATGAACTAAGGAAATTCCAACTTCTACAAACGATGTCGAAATCTATCCATTCACGTCCGATATACCTCAAATTTTGCACACAAGTCACATTTGACATTATGGACCCACTCCAACTTACGGAATCAAAATTCAACCCCGATATCAAAAATTTCACTCACGATCAATCTTCCCAAAATTCTTCCAATTTTCAACTTTCGCCAAATAATGCCGAAATGACTTACGGACCTCCAAATCCACATCCGGGCGCGCTCCTAAGAGAAAAATCATCATACGAAGCTATTGGAACTGACAAAAATCTATTTCGGAGTTGTCTTCACACAGGTCAAACTACACTCAACTCTGACAACTCAAACTTCATATTTAGGGACTATGTCCCATTCTACTCCAAAACTCTACCGAACCCGACATCAAGCACCCCGCAAGTCAAGTAAGAATAAAATGATACAAAGAGAGAAATAAATAGGGTATCGAGGCTCATTCTCCCAAAACGACCGGCAGGGTCATTACACTAAGTAATTTAAAAAATGGCCATTTTACATTTGATTTAAGAATTACAATTGTGGCCTTTTGGTCTTTTAACACCTTTTGAATTTAATTTAAATAAATTTAATAGTTTTAAATGAATGTAGTATAATTTATAGTTATTATATATTGCTACTTATTTTAATTTAATTATTTATCAAAAATACTTCATTTTCCTAAATTGTAGTACTAATTTTGATTCTCACATAATAATCAGATTAACTAGAAATTAAAGAGTAATTTATCAAATTA
>MU712189.1:460297-487031 GCA_026770625.1 Nicotiana glauca | reverse complement strand
ATATATATATATATATATATATATATATATATATATATAAGAATTATTTTAATTATCTTTAAATAGTAAATATATTTGTAGTTACACAATATTAATACTATGTGGTTAATATTAAAACTAATGCTTGGTTAAAATATTTATTATTAGAAAATACTTTGAAAATAATTATTTTAAATTATTAATAAAAGTAAACTAATTTAAAAAGGGAGGGTTAAAATTGGCCGTCAACAGCTTGTAGATTTCGGTATGGTATTTTTGCAATCTTTATTCCTTGACTTGGAAAATCCCTGTGACTTGATTGATTACGAGTTGGGAATCACTGCATAGTTTCAACCATTCTGTTCCATACTTGAGTGCTAGTCTTTAACCTGAAATTACAGCCTCATACTCGACTTCGTTGTTAGTCATATGTACCTTATGGACTGACGAATCAGTTTGCAGGTCGGGACTTCGAGCACGAGTCCAACTCTGGACCCCGACGTGTTGGATGCGCTATCGGTGTATAGGACCCAAAGGTCTTGTGTTTTGAGGGGGGTTTGGATGGCTTCCCTTTCGACTTCAGGCTTTATTTTTGCACTGAAGTCGGCGACAAAGTTGGCGAGCACTTGCGACTTTATCATTGTTCGCGATTGGTGTGTGATATCACGCTCACTAAGCTCGATGGCCCATTTGTCCAGCCTTCCCGATAGCTTGGGTTTATGTAAAATGCTTCTTATGGAAAAATTGTGATGACTGAGATGGGGTGACATTGAAAATATGGTCTAAGCTTTCGTGAATCTACGACTAAGGCCAAAGCCAATTTTTTGAGGTATGGGTACCTCGCCTCGGCATCGACAAGTGTTTTTCTCATGTAATAGGTGGGAAATTGCATACCTTTATTTTCTCTAATTAAGGCTATGCTTACGGCTACCTCGGATACAGCCAAATAGACGATGAGACACTCACCCGTCTCGGATTTTGAAAGCAAAGGCGACAATGACAAGTATGCCTTTAGTTTTCGCAGAGCCTAGACGCACTCAGAACTCCATTCAAGGACGTTGTCTTTCTTGAGTACGCCAAAGAATTTATGGCACCTATCCGATGACTGCGGGATAAATCTTGATAGGGTGGCGATGCGACCAGTCAACCTTTGGACCTGTATTTTGGTGGTCAAGAGTTATGGTATCCCCTCAATGTATTTGATTTGGTCTGGGTTGACCCCAATCCCTCGTTGTGATACTAGAAAATCCAGGAACTTTCCCAAGGCTACCACAAACACGCATTTCTCCGGGTTCATATTCATTCTTTACTGTCTGAGTATGTCGAAAGTTTTTTTAAGATGATCGATGTGATCTTATCCCTTTTCTTACTTGACCTGAATATCGTCTATATATACGTCCATTATTTTACCGAGCTGATCTTTGAACATCTTTATTACAAACCTTTGATAAGTAGCCCTTGCATTCACTACTAGAAAACTGCAAATTTTCCAGGGAAATTTCCCACAGATATATTATCAGTGGCAGCTCCCACTGAAATATAAAAAAATTTATTGGGAAAAAAAAAGTTTTCTTTTATCTTTTTCTTAAAAATATTCCCATAGACTATAGGTGAGAACTAGTTGGCGCAAAAAAGCGTGTAATTTATTTTCCATCGAATCAATGGGAATGTCATTAAAAATACATTTATTAAAATCTGCCTAGTGAAACGGTGGGAACCTAAAATAAAAAATAATTATAATATTTCCACTGATGCAGCGGGAAGTTCAAAATTTTGAACTGTTGTATTTGGTCCAAAAACTCGCGAGCTTAAAATTATTTCACCGCGAGCTTAAAATGATTTCACCAAAAAAATTGAATTTATAGAAGATAATTCCCACAAATTTTTCTGGTGAATCAGTGGAAAAGTATTTTCTATTGCATTAAGTATATCCTTTTTTTTCTTCTATTTTTCAATCTCATTCTTCTCTTTCTCTCTATTATCTTGGCAGACCGATTTTTCCCCATTTTCAGAAATCAATTCTTTCACTAAGCTCATGCAAAATCAGTAAGACCCCTCCTCTGTCGCTCGCTCGCTCCCTTCCCCCCTTCTTTCTCCTTTTCTAATTTTACCTTAATTAGGATTTCTTTTAAGGATGGTGGAGGCAGAAGCAAAGACTCATTTTTTTCTTTCTTATTTTAAGTTTTTAGTGAAGATTACATTGGAGTTTTTTTTACAGTTAGTGTTAGTGTGAACTGTGAAGTGCAGGAACAAGGAGCAAAGAGTTGAGAAAAATTGTGTTATTTTCATTTTCGGATTATTAAACATCATATCTTTTTTTCTATTCTTCTTGAATGTAATTAGGTCAATAGAGTCATTGACATGAATAAAAGTGAGTTTGCTTTATCTTTGACATTTTGTCTATATAATTTGTCATCAGTGTATCTTATTATCTAGTTGTGCAATAACCACCAATCCCTCACAATTTAATTGATTAATTGAAGAACGAAAAGGAAAATAAAGCTGAAGGAAAGGGGGTGGGGGCGGACAACCACCTCTCCCTCGCAAATTAATCTAGGGTTCCTCCATGCCTAGTAATAAATGTTTGTAATCTTTTCCAATTGATGTAATTTATATTTTGGTTTCTAGATTTTTTTTCCAGCTGCTCATTTGATACAGACTAAAGTTTTTTCGAAATTTCCCTTTAGTTTATGTTTTATCACGACCCCAATCCCGGTCGTGATGGCGCCCAACACAATTGCTAGGCAAGCCCGACCATTTAACACCCTTAATTCGAGCATGAAGCTCAATACCAGTTAATTAACTACTTATAACAGATAACAAGGCTTATTGATTCAACTGATAGATAGGAACAATACTGAGAATCATGATAACACCAATAAAACTCCCAAAGACCTGGGGTCATGAGTCTAGAGCCTCTAATAACACAGAGTAATAAACCCTCAGTAATACTGATGTTCTAAAATGCGGAAAAATAAAAGGGATAGGGGAGGAGCCAGGTCCAGCGAACGTCAAGCAGCTACCTCAACAACTCCTGAAAGCTCTGGAAGCGGCAAATAGC
Organism: Nicotiana glauca; assembly: GCA_026770625.1. NCBI lineage: Eukaryota > Viridiplantae > Streptophyta > Magnoliopsida > Solanales > Solanaceae > Nicotiana > Nicotiana glauca. The sequence goes on along the minus strand of MU712189.1, from coordinate 483,991 downwards.
TCGACCAAGCTCCCAAAATACCTGAATCTGCACACATCGTGCAGGGAGTAAAATGACTACTTCTAACTCAGTGGTAATAGACATATATAATGGCTGACAGTAAGAAATCCCGAAACATAACAATGCAAAGCTATAATCAATAATTCTATTTAACAGTGGAACAACATCAGGTAATAACAAGTAAAACAGAGAGACATCAATGTATGAATGCAATGCAATTCACATGACCGTTGCGGCGCGCAGCCCGATCCATTTGAGTACCCGCACTCACTGTGGGGGTTCAGACTCCGGAGGGGCTTCTAAAGCCCAAGCGTAATATCATCGTAGCATTCACTGCGGCGTACAGCACGATCCACAATCAGTCCAGTTATATGCATGCAAGCAACACGGGCACAGTCAAATTTATCATTTTCAGTTCCAATTATCAGGAATTATTGCTTAAGTGTTTAAAACTTTAGATTTTTACTAATAATTTTGAGACAGTGTTTAACTCAGGACTGATATCATGAAAACATGCTAAGCATGATGGAAACAGTGATAATAATCCCTATGGGATCTAAATAATCGACATACTGCCCAAATATACTCATAACCATCCAAGTAGGAGGTTTACCAACCAATTTCTAGCCAATGACATAGTATGAACATCACTCGGACGGACTAAGCCATAGTCCCTAATCGCAAACGACCCCACACTCACCATAGAGTGCGTGTCTCACCTCAAAATGGCGTCATAGTGTGATATACCGGGGTTTCAAACCCTCAGGTCATCATCTACATCTATTACTCACCTCGAATCGGCCACAAGACTAGTCCGCTATGCCTTTTCCTCTCGAATCCACCTCCTCGCACGTCGAATCTGGCCAAAACCACAACGAATATATTACAACAGGCTAAAAAAACATAACCCAATCAAAAGAATTCGAAAAACACCAAAAATCTCGAAGTTGGCAAAACCCGAGCCCTGACCCCACTTCTCGAAAAATTACGAAATTCATGTCACCGGATTCCTCGTCTCACCATGAGTCCGTACATATAAAATTCATCAAAATCGGAGTCCAAATGCTCCTTCAAATCCCAATTTCTCCTTAAAAAATCCATGCCATAGTTCTTCAATTTTTCACCCAATTTTCCAACAATCAAAGGTAGATTCTTCAATAAAATAGCATTTCTAGGTCTCGAGACGTACCTCCAGTCGATTCCCGTCAAAACTCTCTTCAATTTCTACCCAAAAGCTCTTGAGTAGTTCAAAAATGGAGGAAATATCAAATGGGTTGCGGATGAAATAATATAAAAACCCCTCTGGACGCCCAGTTTTCCTTCTATGCGAACGCGAGACCCCCCTCGCGTTCGCGATGCACAAGATAGTCTCTGACCTTTTTAACCCTACGCGAGCACGGTACCCCAAACGCAGACGCGATCCTTTAACTGCCGATACTATGCGAACGCGATACACCCGTCGCGAACGCGATGCACTAGGGCCTCCTCTCACGCGAACGCGACTCCCTCATCGCGAACACACTGAACAAACTAGGCAAGGCCCCCCAGGCCCTTCTACGCGAACGCGAGGCCACTAACGTGAACGCGATGACCTAGAACCTACCACTATGTGAACGCGAAGGCCCCTCCATGAACACGAGGCCAAAAGTGGCCTATAACAGTTGTTGCAATTCTGCAATAAATCCTAAGTCCAAACTTCCCGTTTGACCATCCGAAATCACCCCGAGGCCCCTGGGACCTCAACCAAATGCACCAACATATCCCAAAATATCATACGAACTTATTCCAATCATCAAAACAAGTCAAACAACACTAAAATCATCAATTCACCACGGATTCAAGCCTAAGTTTCTTCAAAGCTTCCAAAACACACGTTCGATAAAAAACCCGACCAAAACACCTCCAAATGACATGAAATTTTACTTGCACATCCAAAATCACCTAACGGAGCTACTGCAACTCTTGGAATTCCATTCCGACCCCCGGATCAAAATCTCACCTATCGAATTCGCCAAAATTCAAACTTCGCCAATTTAAGCCTAATTCTACACCGGACCTCCAAATTCAATTCCGATCGCGCTCCTAAGTCACAAATCATCACCCGAAGCTAACCGAACCACCAGAATTCCCATCTGAGCCCTCTAATAATATAGTTAACTTCCGGTTGACGTTTCCAAAATAAGCTTCCTTCTAAGAGGCTAAGTGCATCATTTCCAACTAAAACCAATTCAATTCTACCCGATCGACTCACGTACCGACAATGAAGCATAGAGAAACATAATATGGGGAAACGGGGTGGTAACTCACGTGACGATGGGCCGGGTCGTCACATCTTCCCCAACTAAAACAAACGCTCGTCCTCAAGCGGGTCAAGAAATATACCTGGAGTCTCGAACAAGTGAGGATATCTGCTCCGCATTTCCCGCTCGGTCTCCCAAGTAGCCTCCTCCATGTGCCGACCTCTCCACTGCACCTTCACCGAACCTATATCCTTTGACCTTAATCTCCGAACCTGACGACCCAAAATAGACACCGGCTCCACATCATAGGTCAAAGCATCATCCAATTGAACTGTACCGAAGTCTAACACATGAGATGGGTCCCCAACATACTTCCGGAGCATAGATACATGAAATACCGGATGAACTCCCGATAGGCTGGGTGGAAAAGCAAGCATATAGGCCACCTCCCCAATCCTCCTAAGTATCTCAAAAGGGCCAATGAACCGTGGACTCAACTTACCTTTCTTTCCAAATCTCATAACGCCCTTCATTGGCGAAACCTTCAACAAGACCTTCTCGCCCACCATATACGATACATCTCGAACCTTTTGGTCCGCATAAATCTTCTGACGCGACTGAGCTGTGCGAAGTCTCTCCTGGATCATCTTTACCTTATCTAAGGCATCCTGGACCAGCTCTGTCCCCAACAACCTAGCCTCGTCGGGTTCAAACAACCAACCGAAAATCTACACCTATAAAGCCTCATACGGTGCCATCTGAATGCTGGATTGATAGCTGTTGTTGTAAGCAAACTCTGCAAGTGGCAAGAAATCAGCCCAAAAACCTCCAAAGTCAATAACACAGGAACGCAATATGTCCTCCAATATCTGAATGGTACGCTCGGACTGCCCGTCCGTCTGAGGATGAAACGTCGTGCTCAGCTCTACCTATGTACCCAACTCTCGCTGAAAAGTCCTCCAGAACTGAGAAGTAAACTGAGTACCCCTATTTGATATGATGGAAACAGGGACCCCATGCAACCATACAATCTCCCGGATGAAAATCTCTGCTAACCGCTCCAAAGAATAGGTGGTACACACCGGAATGAAGTGCGCAGACTTGGTCAGCCGATCCACAATCACCCAAATCGAATCAAACTTCCTCACTGTCTGAGGGAGACCACTCACGAAATCCATAGTAATCCTCTTCCACTTCAACTTGGGAATATCCATATGCTGAAGCACACCACCGGGCCTCTGATGCTCATACCTGACCTGCTGACAGTTGAGACACCGAGCTACATAACTCACAATATCTTTCCTCATTCTCCTCCACCAGTAATGCTGTCTCAAATCTTGATACATCTTCGCTGCACCTGGATGAATAGAATACCGCGAGCTATGGGCCTCCTCCAATATCAACTCCCAAAGACCATCCACATTGGGCACGCAAATCTGGCCCTGCATCCTCAACACACCATCACTATCAATAGTCACATCCCTGGCATCATCATGCTGAACCCTGTCTTTAAGGACAAGCAAATGTGGATCATCATACAGGCGCTCTCTAATGTGGTCATACAAGGAAGACCGAGATACCACACAAGCCAAAACCCGGCTAGGCTCCGAAATAACTAGCCTCACCATCCGATTGGCCAAAGCCTGGACATCAACTGCAAAGGGCCTCTCCCTAACTGGAATGTACGCCAAACTTCCCATACTTACCGCCTTTCGGCTCAAAGCATCGGCCACTACATTGGCCTTCCCCGGATGATACAAAGTGGTAATGTCATAATCCTTGAGCAACTCAAGCCACCTCCGCTGCCTCAAATTAAGATCCTTTTGTTTGAACAAATGTTGAAGGCTGCGATGATCAGTATATACCTCACAAGATACGCCATATAGGTAGTGCCTCCAAATCTTCAAAGCATGAACTATAGCAGCCAACTCCAAATCATGTACGGGGGAGTTCTTCTCATGAGGCTTCAACTGGCGAGAAGCATATGCAATAACTCTACCCTTCTGCATCAACACGCATCCGATCCCAACTCTCGAAGCATCATAATACAAAGTGTAAGAACCTGAAACTGATGGCAACACTAACACTGGAGCTGTGGTCAAAGCTATCTTGAGATTCTGAAAGCTCTCCTCGCACTCATCTGACCATACAAATGGTGCACCCTTCTGCGTCAACTTGGTTAAGGACAAGGTAATAGATGAAAAACCCTGGACGAACCGTCGATAATACCCTGCCAAACCGAGGAAACTCCGAATCTCTGTGGCTGAGGACGGTCTAGGCCAACTCTGCACCGCCTCTACCTTCTTTGGATCAACTTGAATACCATCGCTAGACACCACGTGTCCCAGAAAAGCCATAGACCCAAGCCAGAACTCACACTTGGAGAACTTTGCATAAAGCTTCTCCTCCCTTAATCTCTGCAATACCACTCTCAAATGCTGAGCATGCTCCTCCTGGCTATGTGAGTACACCATGATGTCATCAATAAAAACAATCATAAATGAATCTAGATATGGCTGAAACACATTGTTCATCAAATGCATGAATGTGGCTGGGGCATTAGTCAGCCCAAAAGACATAACTAGAAACTCATAATGCCCATATCTCGTCCTGAAAGCTATCTTCATAATATCAGAATCCCTAATCTTCAGCTGGTGATAGCCTGAACGAAGATCAATCTTCGAGAATACCCTCGCTCCCTGGAGCTGATCAAACAAATCATCAATCCGCGGTAGAGGATACTTGTTCTTCACTGTCACCTTGTTCAATTGCCTGTAATCAATGCACATCCTTATGGTGCCATCTTTCTTCTTGATAAACAAGACCGGTGCACCCCACGATGACACACTCGAGCGAATGAACCCCTTATCTAGGAGTTCCTGAAGCTTCTCCTTCAATTCCTTTAACTCAGCTGGTGCCATACGATAGGGAGGAATAGAGATGGGCTGAGTGCCCGGCACCAGATCAATACCGAAATCAATGTCCCTGTCCGGCGGCATGCCCGGTAGGTCTGCTGGAAACACATCTGGGAAATCCCTCACAACAGGCACAGAATCAAGACTAGGAGTCTCAGCTCCAACATCTCTTACAAAAGCCAAGTACGATAAACAACCTTTCCCAACCATCCGCCGGGCTTTTAGGAAAGAGATCACCCTGCTGGGAACATTATCGGTCGAACCTCGCCACTCAATCCTCGGAACACCCGGAATAGACAACGTAACTGTCTTGGCATGACAGTCCAAAATAGCATGGTACGGAGATAGCCAATCAATACCCAGAATCATATCAAAATCTACCATGCCCAACAATAGCAAATCAACTCGGGTCTCCAGACCCCAATAGTCACCAGACAAGATTGATATACATGATCTACAATAATAATATCACCCACCGGGGTAGATACATGCATAGGCAAGGAAAGACAACCACGGGTCGTACCCAGATGATGCGCAAAATATGAAGACACATAAGAGTATGTAGACCCGGGATCAAATAAAATAGAAACATCCCTGTGGCAGATTGAGATAATACCTTTGATAACAGCATCAGATGCAATGGCGTCCCTCTTATTTGGGATAGCATAGAACCGAGCCTGACCACCACTAGATCGATCTCCACCCCTAGGGCAGCCCGTAGCTGTCTGACCCCCACCCCTACCTGACTGGGATAGTGCTGAAGTATATGGAGTAGATGAGGAGGGCTGATCCCTCTGCTGAGACCGACCACCACAAAGTCGAGGACACTGTCTCCTCATGTGGCCAAACTCACCGCACTCATAGCAACTACCCGGTGCTGGAGAAGGGGACTGAAGGGAACCCCTCGCTGTAGATGAACCCTGGGCTGAAGAGGCATGAGTAGAACTTTGGGCTGGAAGGGCACTAAGTGAGGACTGGCCCTGCTGAACTCCCTGATGACCATGACCTGAAGAAGCCCCACTGTACTCTGGGCTACCTGACTAAGGAGGTATGAAGGAACGACCTCTGCCATGCTGGAACTGGCCCCTAGATGGAGTACCACTGAAGCTACCTGAACCTCGAGGCCTCTTGGCTTCCCTCTCCTCACGCTCCCGACGGTGATCTGTCTCAATCTGTCGAGCCATGTCAACTACCTCCTCAAACAAAGCGGCTACAACCCTCTCTCTAGTCATCAAAATGCGAATCGGATAGTTGACGCCATCCACAAACCTCCTAATCCTCTCCCGATCTGTCGGGATCATCCAAGTAGCATGCTGAGCCAACTGCATAAACCTCAACTCATACTGGGTCACAGTCATGTCACCCTGAATCAACCACTCAAACTGACGACGCAGCTCCTCCCTGCGAGACTGCGGTACATACTTCTCCAGAAAAAGAGTGGAGAACTGCTGCCAAGTAAGGGGCGCTGCTCCAACAGGCCTACGCCTCTCAAACTCCTCCCACCATGTAAATGCAGGCCCTGAGAACTGGAAGGTGGTCAAAGCCACTCCGCTCGAATCCAAGATCCCTGCAGTGCGAAGCATACGCTGACACTTGTCTAGAAATCCCTGGGCCTCCTTGCCCTCAGTACCACTGAACGTCGGAGGCTGGAGTCTACCGAACCTCTCTAGCCGATGCTGCTCGTCGTCTGGCATAGCTGAAACCACATAATCTAGAGCTGGTGCGATAGGCACAACTGGAGCAACAGGTGTAACTGGCTTAGTTTGGGCTGCTCCTGGTGTCTGCAATCCCTGAACAACCTGCTCGGGTGTGCGAGCTGCAGGGGTCTGATGACCACCCCCGGTCTGAGAAGTAGCTGCGGTAGTAGTGGCTGAGACTGCCTGAGCCAGGCCAGCGCAGGCGGATAGGATCTGAGCTAAAGCCTCTTGAAGAACAGGAATCACAATGGGAACTGCCGTTGCCTGAACAGGTGCTGCTGAAGCATCTACAGCTGGAGGATGGTCCTAAATAGGGGCAACTGGTGGATCCGCAGGTGCTGCCCCTGATGCTCTGCCTCGACCACGACCACGACCGCATCCACGGCCTCTAGTGGGTGGCAGTAGTGGTCGTTCGCCACGTCCGGTAGCACGGGTTCTCACCATCTGTGAGAGAATAGAATATAGAAGTTTAGTTCTCGGAACAACAAAGCCGCACGACAAGATTTCAAGAGTATGAAGTGTTTCCTAAAGGTTCTGCAGCCTCTTGAGGATAAATACAGACGTCTCCGTACCGATCCACGAGACTCTACTAACCAGTTCATGACTCATGAGGCCTAGTAACCTAGGATCTGATACCAACTTGTCATGACCCCAATCCCGGTCGTGATGGCGCCCAACACAATTGCTAGGCAAGCTCGACCATTTAACACCCTCAATCCGAGCATGAAGCTCAATACCAGTTAATTAACTATTTATAACAGATAACAAGGCTTAATGATTCAACTGATAGATAAGAACAATACTGAGAATCATGATAACACCAATAAAACTCCCAAAGACCTGGGGTCATGAGTCTAGAGCCTCTAATAACACAAAGTAATAAACCCTCAGTAATATTGATGTTCTAAAATGCGGAAAAATAAAATGGATAGGGGAGGAGCCGAGTCCTGCGGACGTCAGGCAACTACCTCGACAACTCCTGAAAGCTCTAGAAGCGGCAAACAGCTCGACTAAGCTCCCGAAATACCTGAATCTGCACACATGGTGCAGGGAGTAAAGTGAGTACTTCCAACTCAGTGGTAATATACATATATAATGGCTGATAGTAAGAAATCCCGAAATATAACAATGCAAAGCTATAATCAATAATTCTATTTAACGGTGGAACAACATCAGGTAATAAGAGGTGAAACAGAGAGACATCGATAAATGAATGCAATGCAATGCACATGACCGCTGCGGCGCGCAGCCCGATCCATTTGGGCACCCGCGCTCACTGTGGGGGTTCAGACTCCGTAGGGGCTCCTACATCCCAAATGCAATATCATCCTAGCATTCGCTGCGGCGTGCAGCCCAATCCATAATCAGTCCAGTTATATGCATGCAAGCCACACGGGCACAGTCAAATTTATCATTTTCAGTTCCAATTATCAGGAATTATAGCTTAAGTGTTTAAAACTGTAGAAATTTACTAATCATTTTGAGACAGTGTTTAACTCAGGACTGATATCATGAAAAGATGCTAAGCATCATGGAAACAGTGATAATAATCCCTATGGGATCCAAATAATCGGCATACTGCCCAAATATACTCATAACCATCCAAGTACGAGGTTTACCAACCAATTTCTAGCCAATGACATAGTATGAACATCACTCGGACGGACTAAGCCATAGTCCTCAATCGCAAACGACCCGCACTCGCCGTAGAGTGCTTGTCTCGCCTCAAAATAGCATCACAGTGTGATATACCGGGGTTTCAAACCCTCAGGTCATCATCTACATCTATTACTCACCTCGAACCGGCCACAAGACTAGTCCGCTATGCCTTTTCCTCTCGAATCCACCTCCTCGCGCGTCAAATCTGGCCAAAACCAAAACGAATACATTACAATAGGCTAAAAAAACATAACCCAATCAAAAGAACTCGAAAAACACCAAAAATCTCGAAGTTGGCAAAACCCGAGCCCCGGTCCCACTTCTCAAAAAATTAAGAAATTTACATAACCGGATTCCTCGTCTCGCCACGAGTCCGTACATATAAAATTCATCAAAATCGGAGTCCAAATGCTCCTTCAAATACCGATTTATCCTTTAAAAACCAAAGCCCTAGTTCTTCAATTTTTCACCCAATTTTCCAACAATCAAAGGTAGATTCTTCAATAAAATAGCGTTTCTAGGTCACGAGACATACCTCCAGTCGATTCCCATCAAAACTCTCTTCAATTTCTACCCAAAAGCTCTTGAGGTGGTTCAAAAATGGAGGAAATATCAAATGGGCTGCGGATGAAATAATATAAAAACCCCTCTGGACGCCCAGTTTTCCTTCTATGCGAATGCGAGACCCCCCTCGCGTTCGCGATGCACAAGATAGTCTCTAACCTTTTTAACCCTATACGATCGAGGTACCCCAAACACGAACGTGATCCTTTAACTTCCGATACTATGTGAACGTGATACACCCGACGCGAACGCGATACACCCGGCACGAACGCGATGCGCTAGGGCCTCCTCTCACGCGAACGCGACTCCCTCATCGCGAATGCAATGAACAAACTAGGCAGGGCCCCCCAGGACCTTCTACGCGAACGCGAGTCCACTACCGCGAACGCGATGACCCAGAACCTACCACTATGCGAACGCGAAGGCCCCTCCGCGAACACGAAGGCCAAAAGTGGCCTGCAACAGCTGCTGCAATTCTACAATAAATCCTAAGTCCAAACTTCCCGTTTGACCATCCGAAATCACCCCGAGGCCCCCGGGACCTCAACCAAATGCACCAACATATCCCAAAGTATCATACGAACTTATTCCAATCATCAAAACACGTCAAACAATACTAAAATTGTCAATTCACCACGGATTCAAGCCTAAGTTTCTTCAAAACTTCCGAAACACACGTTGGATAAAAAACCCAACCAAAACACCTACAAATGACATGAAATTTTATTTGCACATCCAAAATCACCTAACGGAGCTACTGCAACTTTTGGAATTCCATTCCGACCCCCGGATCAAAATCTCACCTATCGACCGGAATTCGCCGAAATTCAAACTTCGCCAATTCAAGCCTAATTCTACACCGAACCTCCAAATTCAATTCCGACCGCGCTCCTAAGTTACAAATCATCCCCTGAAGCTAACCGAACTACAAAATTCCCATATGAGCCCTCTAACTATATAGTCAACTTTCGGTTGACTTTTCCAAAACAAACTTCCTTCTAAGAAGCTAAGTGCCTCATTTCCAACTAAAACCAATTCAATTCTACCCGATCGACTCAAGTACCGATAATGAAGTATAGAGAAACATAATATGGGGAAACGGAGTGGTAACTCGCGTGACGACGGGTCGGGTCGTCACATGTTTTTAGTTTTGAGTTGGTGGATGGATTATTGATGATCTTTTTGAGTTCCCTCCACTAGAACGAGGAAATCAGATCTTTGATTGAAACTTCTCAGTTTATTATAGACGATTGATAATGGGACTATCTCTTTATCCTTCTCCAGCTAAATAATAGGCTGTTGTCTATGGTAGAGTTTGAACCTGTGGTGTGTATTTGATCTAGTGAAAATCAAAGTCCTAGAGTCTATGGTGAAGCCATTTTTTCAGGTTATAAGTCTTGAGGTAACTTCATTTGCTAATCTCTAAGTTGGTTTCAGCTGTTAAATGTAAGTTAAGATGTTAAATTGCTAGAACAACTACATAAATTTATATTGCTTTTAACTTGACAAAAAAATCCTTTATTGTGAATATTATATCTATCCTCCAAGTTTAAATTTATTTATGGATGATAGCGAATGTGTTAGAATCTTGGTTTGACTTTTTAAACTGATTCCAAGAACTTAGTAGGAGAATTTCTATGAAAAAGTACTTTTCATTCATAGTAACTTGATCTAGAACCATAGTCTTTTCTTGACTTATAAAAAGATGAATAAAAGTTAGTTCTTTAAGGTATACTATTCTTAAATAATTGTAAACTAAGTGAGTTCTTTAAGGTATACTATTCATGGTTAATTGTAAATTAACTTGAAATAAACAAATCCTTCTAAGTCTACTCATTTGTTTGTGTGTATTTGTTCTAGATGGAACGTGAACATCTTAGATGGATGTACGATAGGTATTATCCTAATCGTTGTGGATTAAAGGAAGAATTTGTTGAATGTGTGAAAGGATTTATTGCTCATGAAAAAAGGTTCCTGAATTTCGTAACGAAGGAACAATTAGGTGTCTTTGTGTGAAATGTAAGTGTACAAAGTTGTTTCAACCGGAAAATGTTAAAGTTCATCTTTATAGCAAGGGGTTTAGGGAAAATTATTATATGTGGACTGTTCACGGAGAGAACTATTGTAGTGTTGGTGATGTTCATTTTGAAAATCTAGTTGGTGGTGAGAGAAGTACAAAAATAGAGAATAATGTTGAGAATTCTCGATTACATGAAATGGTGTCATATGATTTTGGTTTTTACCTAGGGGTTTAATCCCAACAAAATATTGTTGAGCCTCCCAATGATGAGGCAAAGCCCTTCTATGAATCATTAGAGTCGGCTAGTCGTCCATTCTATAAAGATTCAATGCACTATGAGTTGTCTGTTGCAGTTAGATTACTAGCTATTAAATTAAATTAGAATATTTCTCAAGCGGGCATGAATGCTATAATTGAGCTCATGCGTGAAGTTAATCCAAGCATTAACTTACTCAATGATTATTATAAAGCAAAGAAATCTGTTTCCAAGGTAGGATTTTCCTCAACAAAAATTGATTGTTATGAAAATGGTTGTATGTTATATTATAAAGATGATGCGGCTCTAGAAGCGTGCAAATTTTTTAGACTGTCTCATTTTAAGGAAGTCACAAAAGCCAAATGTAAGAAAGTTCTTGTTAAGAAGATGCATTACTTACCAATTATACCAAGATTAAAGTGGATGTATGCATCAATGAGTTCTGCTCCTCATATGAGATGACACCATGAAAATAGAAGGCCACATGGTATTCTGTATCGTCCTTCGGTTGGAAAAGTGTGGAAGCATTTTGATAGGATATTTTAGACTTCACTAATGAACCAAGAAATGTTAGGCTGGATTTGTGTGCAGATGGATTCACTCTATTTTCTGTCGCTACTGCACCATATTCATATTGGCCTGTCTTTGTTACGCCATACAATCTTCCACCTGAAATGTGTATGACGAGTCCATATTTGTTCCTAACTTGCATAGTTTCAGGTCCAAGTAATCCAAAAGGTTTAATTGATGTATATTTGCAGCAGTTGATTGATGATCTAAAATTATTGTGGCATGAAGGTGTTGAAACATACGACATATAAACTAAGCAAAACTTTAGATTGTGTGCTGCTTTGATGTGGACTATTAATAATTTGTCCGCGTATGGAATGTTGTCTGGGTGGTCGACTGCTAGAAGTTAGCTTGGCCCTACTGTATGGAATATACAAAAGCATTCACTTTGAGACATGGAGGTTAAAACGTATAGTTTGACTGTCACCGGAAGTTCTTGCCAATAATCATGAGTTCAAGAGAAATACTAGTGTGTTTATGAAGGATCAAATAGATTATGATGAGCCACCACCAACCTTGTTAGGTGAAGAAATTGGGAGAGGGTTAAAGATCTACCTAAGGTAAAGGAGTCTCCATCTGCTAGAATAACTTGTTATGACGTTGAGTATAATTGGACTAAACAAAGCATATTTTGGGAGTTACCTTATTGGAAGCATAATCTTCTTCGACATAATTTGGATGTCCTGCATATTGAAAAGATTTTTTTTGATAACCTATTTAATGCTGTTATGGATGACAAGAAAAAGACAAAAGATAACTTGAATGGCAAGATGGATTTATAGGAATACTGCATGCGAATAGAATTAGAAATTAAAGGAGTAAATAACAGGATGGTGAAGCCTAAGGCTAGTCATACATACACTTTGGATGATAAACGAAAGATCTGTGATTGAATTAGGAATTTAAAGATGCTCTATGAGTATGCGTCAAACTTATCTAGGTGTGTTGACATGAAAGAAGGAAAGTTGATGTATATGAAAAGCCACGATTGTCACATTTTCTTGGAATCATTAATTCCTATTGCATTAGCTCATTGCCTGAGCGAATATGGAAACCCATCACATGGATAAGCTTATTTTTTAAGGACTTGTGTTCTAACACATTAAGGGATGAAAACATAATTTTCATGGAAAGTAATATTCCTTTAATGATAAAGAAACTAGGAAAAAATTTTCCATGTGGTCTCTTTAATGTAATGGAACATCTCCCAATTCACCTTGCTCAAGAGGCACGACTTGGAGTACTGGTTCACTGTAGATGGATGTATCTCTTCGAGAGGTAATGACCATTAACTATTTTCTCTTTATGTATTTTGGTAAAAAGAATTCCTATCTGAAAGTGTGCTATGCAAGATTATTGGCAAATGTAAACGGACTGTGAAACAAAAGGCCAAGATTGAGGGATCAATATGTGAAGCGTATCTAGTTAGAGACACCTCTTATTTTTATTTGTGTTATTTTGAGAATCATGTTCCATGTTTGAGAAATAGACCGTATTGGCATGATGAAGGCGATAATGATCCTTTGCAACCTCCTATATCCATATTCAATCAATTGGGTAGAAGTCCGAGAAAAAGTCAAAAAAGAAGTTGGATTGATAAGGAAAAAAATTGGCTACAACACATGTATTACTGAATTGCCCCGAAGTTCAACAATTTTACAATTAAGTTTGGAATTATGCTATTGATCTATGTGCATAATCTATTTTTCTTTTAACTAAATAAATATTGTAAAATGTCTGACAGTTATTTTGTGAGTCAGTTCGGCCATGCTAATGTTTATCCTAGATTTTCAGAGTGGTTTAGAGACTACGTAAGTGTTAATTAATATGTAACAAAATTTTTATTATTTACGCACTATATGATTTTCTAGATTCTCGATTTTCTTCAACTCTATATAGGTTCATAATCCAAAAAATAGTATATGTGATGCTTTTTTGCGTGATATAGTTTGGGGACCTACCCCACAAGTCAAAACCATGTCTATGTATTTTGTCAATGGATATAAGTTTCATACGGAAGAATGATCTAAGAATAAGAAAATATTAATAGAGGGGTATGGGTGAAAGGTGGTGATGATGACCAAGGTGGGGATATTGATTATTATGGTGTGCTCCAGGAGATTTTAGAAGTAAAGTATGTTGGTTGGCCAAAGAAAAAGTTGGTACTTTTTCGATGCAAGTGGTTTGATCCCACACCAAATTGAGGTACAAAGGTACACCCACAATACAAAATAGTAGAAGATAAGCACGCGAAGCAGTACGAAAGATATGATCCATTTGTTATAGCACAAAATATGAACAAGTGTATTACACTCCTTATTCGTGGACGTGTAAAAATAAGAATAGTGGTGGGTTATTTTTAAAATTTAGCCAGTTGGAAGAGTGAAAGTTGAGGATTTACTAGTTGTAGAGTACCAAAATTATATATCAAGTGTTCAACAAATTATGGATAATGAATTAGAATATGAGCTGCATAGTGCAGGCATATACGAAGAAGTTGATCTGTCAGTTGAACAAAATAATGAAATTGGGACATCTATGGCCAATGTGGATGAAGATTCAAGTGATGAAAATGAATTCATTGAGGAGGAAGAATTTTCTGATGAAAATAAAACAAGCGAGGAGGATGAAATTGATGATAAAAATGTAGCAACCGATGAAGATGGAATGGATGATGAAAATGAAACAAGCGATGATGATAATTGACATGTTTGTTTTTTCTAACTTATGTAGTAATTATGCTTTTAAATTTGTTTCTAAGAGAATTAACATGCTATTTTTTTTCTTAAGCTTGTATTATTCAGATGGCTGCTGTAGGTAAATCAAAGAAGAAGAAAAAAATTTCACGTAACTTAGGTCGTTTCCCTACCTCTCCACCATCGGCACATTCCGGTCCGCATGTGCCTCTACCTACATGCCCGTCTTCAATTTTACCTCCCTTATACTCTATACCACACCTAGGTATACTACTCCGTCCTCTGTCCCTTACTATCATCATATGTCTTCCCAAGATATAAATGGGACATTTTCATCTAGACCTGCTTGCCCATCTATGCCTACTCCTAGACCTGCCATACCCCCATCATCTACTCAAGTCATTCCATCATATGTCATTCAATCGTCATCATCTCCCGTTATTCCTTCATCATCTTCCCCTGGTATACCCTCATATTCTACCCCTAGAATTCCCAAATCTTCTAGTTGGCCTCTAAAGCATCCTTTCATGCATTCATTTGAATCTATACATGGTCAGAATCCTCCAAATATTGGAGCAGATAGCCCTCCGACGTCCCCATGCATTGATAGTGATTCTGTTTCACAACCTCCTATACATGCTCAGGATCCTCCAAATGTTGGAAGGTTAGATGATCTTGAGAGGTTGATTATCGTTCCCGATAAAGCTAGGTAAGTATTATACGTTTATTTTTAATTAATTATAAATCTGGTTTCTAACATATTTAATTTAATGTAGGTTTCATCCTTGTGCTCAGGCTAAAAAAGCTGTGGTTGAATCAATGTGTTCATTTTATCATATGGACCTTAGAGGTTCTGGTCAGATTTTCCATGGATCATTAGGGATAGGATGTTTGATGAATTTAGGGTAAAAAAATTATTTCATTTTTCAACTCATATTTAACCAATCTAACAAATTAATTACTTGCAGATGAAGTGTGCTTGGCTAGTTGAACGTGAGGTAGAGGTACGAGGCGTCTTTTTTAAGAAATGAGCTGATAGGTTGACTGATATGCTTTAAGAAGCTCGAAATAAGAAAGAGACGCTAGGTTGGATTATGAGGATATATGGACTAAACTAACTAAGTATTGGGCCTCTGAGGAATTTAAAAAGAAAAGTTAATTATCAAAGGCAACCCGTTTGTCCGACAAAGGTGGCCCCATGCACACGGGAGGTTCAGTTAGTATTGGGGCTCATCGAAGAAGATTGGTATATATTTATTATACTAATCTAGTCCTGTACATTCTTACACTCTCTTGTAGTAAACAGTTTTTCAAGGAAAAGATAATTTACTTTGATGGGTTGGGTTAGTTCTGCTTAAATCTGCCAAAGTTTCATGGACATAGTGATATTGCTAAATATCTGTGCTGATGATTGGTGATTCTTTAATTTTTCCTGCATATATACAAAGTGTTGGTTCAAACTATACAAATGTTTATCGGATTAAAATTTCTAAGGAAAAAAGTGGCCTAAAAGATCACTACCAAGCTATTATGTTATGGTCTAAGAACATTGAATATCTTTTATGGGAAAATATTATTAAGAGGATTATAACGGATTTAAGGTTGTCCTTCTTGCCTTGGATACATGTGTACATAATATCCTAACTTAGGGAAAATATACAAAGCAAGACCTGTTTTGTGATATTTGAATACGTTTGCAGCTGCATTGGAATGAAATATTGATTCAACAATAACCTCCCTAGATGCCACATACCCCTGAAAAGTATCACAGTAAGAGCTTAAGATAACAGATTTTCAGAAGCTTTTCTTCTTTTACTAGTTAGGTCTCTCAATCTTCTAGCATCCAGTTTCTAGATTTTGTTCCATAATTAATGTTTCTATGTTATATCTGCTTATTCAACCACACTCCTAACTTGAGATAATAACTGTAGGTCATTGATATAGTTTCTTTTCTGTTAATTTTGTAGAACTTGCATCCTCTCCTTCTCTTGTCATTAAAATGTCAACAAATGAATGTAGATATCTATAGTGAAAGATATATTCCAGAAGCAATTGTGGATTTCTGGGTTTGTATATGTGAGGTCAAAGGAAAGGGGCATCGACTTGTGATGTTATTCAAGGATGGGACTAGAGGAGAATAAATAGAAGAGTTAACTGTGTTTGAGTAATATTAACCTTTTCAAGAGACTTGTATTTTCTCATAAACAATTTGCCTTATTTGTGGGTCGTAAGGCTGGCGAATTGAGCCTGAATTGTGGTGTGTATAAGGTGAAATCGGAGGGACCGATTTCTCACTACTAAGGTGTGTATATTAGTATCTCGAGGCTGTAGGGTTACGGTCAAGCTCCCTCCCCCGAGGTTCACTCACGACCCAACAAAAATTCCGAGGGTGGGGAACTCCCGAGGCGAGCAACTAGCATCAGCAAAGTCTAGTATCATGCCTAGCCGTCCCATCCCCGTGCATTTACATTGAAGGAATTCTTAACTATATTGTATTCCCTCTCCTATATAAAGGGAATCCACATCACTTTGTAAGGGGCTGCTGTTGCTCCAACTATTCTACACAAGATCAATAATATCTATCTCTCTTTCTTTTCTCCAACTTACTCGCTCTTACTCGCTCGAGGCCACTTTTAGCATTTATTGCTTGGTATTGGCTATAAAGAGCCTTTTTAATAATATTCTAACTGTTATCCCTTCCGTGGTTACCCCGTTAGCTCTAGCTCGAACCGGATATCGACCCCGAGGCCCTTCATCGCCCAATCTGAAGCCGGAGCAGCAAGCCCCTTAGTTTGATTATTGCCCCGTTTTAGCTTGTATCTCTTCGTTAAACTTCATACTCCTAGAATCAACTGCTCTAACAACTAGCGTAAAAATAGATTACGTATTTTTACAGTCCCATTTACAAATTTAAT
Source organism: Nicotiana glauca (assembly GCA_026770625.1). NCBI lineage: Eukaryota > Viridiplantae > Streptophyta > Magnoliopsida > Solanales > Solanaceae > Nicotiana > Nicotiana glauca. Next base: position 466,459 of record MU712189.1, on the reverse strand, counting down.
TATTGATACCATTTTCACAGTAAATAGTTTGGCGTTCACCATGAGGCTAAAAATAATAGTAATTATTTTATTGCTGTTTTCTTTGCAAAAATGCAAGTTATATTTCACACTTTTTCTTGTCCAAGATCTCTTGAGTTCAGGTCGAAACGTCTGGCTCGGTGAACCGGGTTGAGAACGACTACAACAAAAATCACGGGAAAAATGGTGTGCCTGTTCCAGTCATTGGCGTGGCACTGCAGAACCCCGATAACGTGCATGGACCAATTCCAATGGATGCGGGTTCGCTAGACGCATAGCAGGTCGATGAAACCTCACACATTGACGGAAGCATGAAGCATGGTGACCAACAGGAAGCTCAAAAGACCCCGGCTCGGAAAGCAAAAGAAATTAGCCTTCGTGATATTTTTGAAATGTTGCAGGCACAACAGCTGGCTATCGCTTAGTTGCAAAGACACCCAAAGACTCCCAGCACAATAGCTTCGAAAACTACTTACCTAGCCGAATGGGTACCGAAGAGGTCAAGCAACAACAGATCAGTAGCCGATTTCGATCGTAAAAATGTTGGAGGACCTCACCAAAAGGATTGATTCGGGCGAGAAAATGATTGCAGCTAGCGATAAGAATGTCGAAACTTATAACTTCATAGTTGACCGAATCCCGGGCATGCCCCCGGTCCTGAAAAGTGTAGATTCGAGGAAGTTCGTACAACGGCCGCTCCCAAAGGAAGCGACTCCTAAACCCATTCCAAAGAAGTTCAAAATGATAGAATTCCCAAAATAAAATGGGACCTCGGATCCCGATGAACATGTCACTGCCTATACGTGCGCGGTGAAAGGCAACGACATAAAAAATGATGAGATCGAGTCCGTCTTACTGAAGAAATTTAGAGAAACGCTCTCGAAGGAGGCCATGATATCGTACCACAACCTAGCTCCCTACTCCATAGATTCATTCTCCATGCAAGCAGACTCATTCGTAAGGGCGTCTGCTGGTGCCATCAAGGTAGCAATAAGGAAGTCCAACGTATTCAAGATTAAGTAGAGAGAGAATGAAATGCTGCGCGTGTCTCGTTTCTAGATAGAACAAATGCAACTACCCCCAATCTTCGATGATTGGGCAGTGCAGGCCTTCACCCAAGGCCTGAATGAACGAAGCTCGGTGGCCTTAAGGCAGCTAAAAGAGAATCTTATTGAGCATCCAGCTGTAACATGTACGAACATCCACAATCGATACCAATAAAAGATCAAGGTCGAGGATGACCAGCTGGGAGCCTCTTCAGGTTCAGTATACCCGAGAAGACTCTTAATGAAAGAGTCAAGATCAAATCAAGAGAGGTACAAGCCGCATACCGAAGATAGGAGGAATACTCCGGAATGCAATCCGCCTCGCAACGATAGATTGGTAAATCGAGGACAGAACCCTCGAGGGCCCTTCAACAGAGGTGGCTTCGATGGGGACACGGGTCTAACGGGGATGCCCCGCCTATCAGAGTACAACTTCAACGTTGATGTATCGGAAATCCTGTTCGCCATTAGAAACATCAGGGATGCCAGATGGCCCAGACCAGTACACTCAGATCCTTCCCAAAGGAACTATAACTTGATTTGCGTGTTTCATAACTCGCATGGGCACTAAACCGAGGATTGCAGGCAGCTCCAAGAGGAAGTTGCCCAACTATTCGAAAATGGGCACCTTCGGGAATTTCTCAGCAGCCGGGCTAAAAACCAGTCCCGAGAAAGAAGAACAACCAAAAAGAACAAAATAGACGAGCCCCAACACGTCATCTACAAGATTTTTTGATGCCCACCCCAGACGTATTCAAACAGAGGACCATATTGCAACCTCTAAATGAATTCCAAAACCCAAAAGGCAACATCTACGCACTTACCGAGAAGGATTCAATGAGCCTACTAGACTTTCTTTGCAATCAGCCCCGTACCGGGAAATGCCAAACAAGGTTCTAATACGAAATGATGTACCTGGCCAAAAAGTCAAACGAACCATGTCCGCATGACTCGGGCTTACGACAACCCAACAACATGTATTCACGTCGAGCAATCAAAGAATATCTTTCACCCAGAAGCGTCTCGTACTCCATAATAAAGTTCAACATGCTCACGGTAGGGGTCCCTCCGCCGAATATGTCCCGAAATACTTGAAGACTTAGTGTCAACAATTTAGCACCCGCATGACCTCAGGGTCAGAATTCCAGGTCCATATGGCCCCAACGAGGCAATTTCGAGCTCACGAATAACGAACTTCGAGCCTAAGCAAACTCGATGACTTGGAGATTGTCGTCAATCGCCATATACTGAAAAACCTGAGGCAGTAAGACCCCGAGCGGGGAGACTCGGTCTAGCTAGATCTATTTTACATAGCAACAAAAACTGTAAGACCTCAATAGGCATGCAAAACTATAAGACCTCAACAGGCATGACAAACTGTAAGACCTCAAAAGGCATGACAAACTGTAAGACCTTAACATGCGTGACAAACTATAAGACCTCAAAAGGCATGAAAATTTTGTATGACCTTACTACAGGCATAAAACCCAATCCCGAAGATTAGGCTATATGTCGCATTTGTAAGACTCCTGAAAGGGCATACCCTCGATGTAGACGCCGAAACTATCACTCGGGATCAGAAATGGCTCCGTCCAAACATATATGACTATGGTCAAAACGGCTGCACCGGCCAAATTAATGCGAGTCGGGGATACCCGGCCGTCTCTAACAAAATTGCAGGCCGTTACTTCGAATATACTTCGAAAAGAACCAGTTAAAATAGGCTACCCTCAGTAGGTAAACGAGCTTAGACAATGTCATCTCCTAATCACAAGGCTTCAAGCTACTCAACCTACGAGCTAAACCTTCCAAAGTGCTCAAACATCGCCGCTAATGACTTGAAATTGAGGTTCTTCCCGAACCGACGACGAGTTAGGAATTTTTTTTTCAAAAAGACCTTAACGAGAGGAAAAAACACCTACAATATGCCCACGGGCAAAAGCGTAAGAGCTACTTTCGCTAACCAAACGAGCCTCAGAGCTGCAAACTAAAAGGTCACAACGACCAATAACGTAAGAGCCACTGTCGCCAGCTTGAAAATTGAAAACTTGAGGATTAAAATGAGCTCGACTGGTAACCCGATTTGAAGACCGGATCCAAAATAGTTAACTACATATGCCTAAGGGCACAACGTAAGTGCCATCGTCGCCAGCTCAACAAGCCTCAGGGAAACATACAAAAAAGGTCACTCTGACCACGGCGTAAGGCTCTAATTTTCATGCTCAAATTCAATGTGAAAGTCCAAAATTCCAAATTCTAGGTCTTCCCCAAAAATCTTAAATTTATACGAATTTTCCATGTCTAAATCCATGTAAGATCACATATTTAACTCAAAAATAGGAAGAAATAACTTACCTTGTGTTTCTTGTTGAAAATCCCTCCTTGAGCTCTCCAAAATCGTCCAAGCCAAATGAAAGAAATGGGCCAAAACTCGTGTTTAAAACAATCTACCAGGCTTCATCGAGTTGTACCGTGTGCTGTGCAGGTTGTACATCCTTTTACAAATTTCCCTGTTGTACACCTTCAGTTAAAATGCGTATAAATCCTTCTGCAAATATTCAAATGACAAACGGTTTGTAGATTTAAAAACTAGACTCAAAGATCTTTCATTTGATAGGTTGTATACCATATGAATCTTTATATATTCCAAGATGTTAGCTTCTAAAGTCGGCTTCATGCATCATAAAATTTTGTCGAAACTGCTCTACCAGCCATCTTTCAATTGATCATAGCTTTCTGAGAAAATGTCCAAATCATGAACGATTTAACTTTATGGAAACTAGAATGCAAGGGCAACAACTTTAAATTTAGCAATTTTTCAAATTTCTTACAGATTTTGAGATATAAAATTTTAAATTCTGCTCCGTGATTGCACTAGTTGCTGTCAAAACAGCTTTCTACGGAAAATTTCAGTACCTCTTTGGTCCGAAATTCATTCCGTTAACCTTCCGAAATCCACCCTAGGCCCTCGGGACCTTAACAAATTATACCAATATGTCCCAAAAAAGATACGACCTTGCTCGAGGCCTCAAATCATATCAAACAATATCAAAATCATGAATCGTACTCCAATCGAAACTTTATGAACTTTGAAATTTTAAACTTCTACATTCAAAGCCGAAACATATCAAATCACGTCCGATTGACCTCAAAATTTGCACAATTTGACATTACAAACTTACTCCAACTTCCGTAATCGAAATCCGACCCCGACATCAGTCAACTTCCGGTCAAACTTCTCAAAAACCTTCAAATTTCTATCTTTAGCCAAATGACTCCAAATGACCCACGGACCTTCGAATTTACTTCCGATCATGCTCCCAAAACAGAATCACCATAGGGAGCTAGTCCCAGACTCGGAATCCAAAACGGACATCGATATCATTGAAATGTACTTCAGCCCAAACTTATAACATTTCTTCCAAAATGCTAACTTCCACAATAGGAGTCAAAACGCTCCCGGGTCATCCAAAATCCGATCTGGGCATACGCCCAAGTTTGAAATCATCATACGAACCTACTGGAAAGTTCAGATCTCGATTCTGAGGTCGATTACTCTGAAATTCCAATCTTAGTCAATTCTTTCAACATAAAGCTTCCGAAATTAGAATTCGCTTTCCAAATCAAATCTGAATTCCATGGAATTCGATTCCGACCATGCGTACAAGTCATAATACCTTAAGTGAAGCAACTCATGACCCCAAACTATATAACGATGTGCTAGAACTCAAAATGACCGATCGGGTTGTTACATGATGTCACTTTCCTTTGCCCCAAAAAGTAGCTTGAGGGACTTCTCCCTATTTAGAGCCTCTTACAATGGGGCCTCATAATAAAGAAGCTTGGATTTTAGCCTGTCAAAGGCCTATGAAAGAAAGGCAGATAAGGAAAAAAAAGAGACGAAAAGGAAAAGCGCGAGGCCAGAATAATCTTACAGTAGTCAAAACTCACCATGAGGCCAAAATGCTGAGCCTTGCCGAAGGCTGAAGCAACGTCTGATGGTGTACAACTTCTAGAAGGTTGCCGATCTACTAAATCGGTTCTCCTTAACCGCTGAGAGGGAGTCTCCTCACTACAAGCCTTATCGCACCACCGAACATCTTTCCTTTTATTAGCACTCCTTGTTCCCGAGGCTAGCAATCTCTTCTCTTCCCTCGGAGGATAGGGCCTTACTTCGAAAGGACCCCCGGTGTCACGCCCCGAACCTAGGGGCGAGATCGGCACCTAGTGCCTCACCTAACCTTGCGTACCAACCTGTGACTAAGGGAATCTGAACATATAATGGCATACTTTGGCCATGGGGCCATATTGCAAGACAAATCGAGAAGAAGAACATAAAACTTAATGGAAACTAATGCTGACAAAACATCAATATAAAGTTGGGCCAATAAGGGCGTCATAACTACTATAGTTGACAAACCAACAAAATATACATAAAAGGCCTATAAGCCCCAACATACTACACTAACTGACATGATATGTTTATAAGCCTCTACTGATGGATGTACTGTGATCAGAACAGGTCCCTGACCTACCTAAAATATATATACATAAGATGTACACAGAATTCTAGACCCCGCAACTCCGAAGGACGTGGAGCTTATTGATCAGGCTGAACTCGGGCCATACCTACTGAGGAGGTCTACCGACCTATCTGTCTATCTGAACCTGCACGGACGAAATGAAGCGCCCCAAGAACAGGGACATTAGTAGAGAATAACGTACCGAGTATATTAGGCAATAAAATAATCAAAAGCCAAAATAGAACTGATAACATAATAACTGAAAGTAGCTGGGAGTCAAAGATGATCCGGAGATATACTTACCTATTGATACTGACTCAACTCTCTCAATATAGTAAGTAAAATAAAGGCCCGGCCCTATAAGGCTCGAAACGTGTAACTGCTCTGCCGTAGTAAGGTCGCTCATAGGCACTCGTATCGACGCCACCCGTTTTTCTAAGGCGAAAAGCGGGTTTCGACATTATGGATGAAATGACTCTTCTATTCCCTTTTTGGGGAATTGGGTTATGGATTTTGGAGAGTCGCCACCTAATGATTATAGTGCATTAGGACACTTTAAAAGAAAAGAAGAAGAT
>MU712189.1:346196-419281 GCA_026770625.1 Nicotiana glauca | reverse complement strand
GATGTGGGTTAGAAGCTATGTATATTCATGTTTCTTTTGTTGGACAACGAATTGGTAATTTCACTAATTATTATGGATGTATGATTTGAAAAAGAGCGATCTAAAATTTATTTATATGGCTAGTTCTTGGAATACCGAATAAGGAAAACAAGGGGTGGCTCATGGGTTAGGAAAGGCACCCAGGTCCGCTTGACTGGGGATACCCGGTCGAGCGCCGGTCATGTCCCTCGAGTTTGGGGCGTGACATAGACTTTATTTCTTCCTCCGCTTCCCACGTCATCTTTTCCACATTCTTGCTTGTCCACAAAACCTTCATGGAGGCTACTTCTTATTTCGTAGCTTACGGATTTGGCCGTCTAGGATGGCAACTAGAATTTCCTCGTATGACAAGTCCTCCGTAATCTATACATCATCCATGGGCACCACTCGGGTAAGATTGCCAATGCACTTCTGCAACATAGATATATGAAAAACCGGACGGACAGACTCTAATTCTAAGGGCAACTCTAATTCATATGCTACTTGGCCCACTCTCCGAATAATCCTATAAGGCCCAATATACCATGGGCTAAGCTTGCCTTTCTTGCCAAACTTCATCACGCCCTTTATAGGTGATACCTTTAAGAACACCCAATCATTAACCCCGAACTCTAAGTCTCGTCGCTGCACGTCAGAATATGACTTCTGACAACTCTGAGCTGTCAACAGTCGCTCCCAGATAAGCTTTACTTTCTCTATGGCATGCTGAACCAGGTCTAGACCATGTAACCCAGATTCTCCAACATCAAATTACCTTATAGGAGATCTGCACTTACGCCCAAACAAAGCCTCGTACAAAGCCATCTGGATACTGGAGTGGTAACTGTTATTATATGCAAACTCAATAAGAGGTAGATGTTCATCCCAACATGTTTTAAAATCCAGCACACATGCTCGTAACATGTCCTCGAGCATCTGAATTGTGCGCTTGGCTTATCCATCAGTCTGTGGATAATAAGTTGTGGTGATATTCACCTGAGTCCCTAGACCTCTCTAAAATGACCTCCAAAATGTGCTATAAACTGGGCCACATGATCAGATATAATAGATATTGGTACTCTGTGTAACCGCACTATCTCCTTAATATATAACTTTGCATAATCTTCTGCTGTATATATAGATCTGACCGACAGGAAATGAGCTAATTTCATGAGCCTATCGACTATAACCCATATAGAATCAAACTTACGATGAGAACGAGGTAAACCCGTGACAAAGTCCATGTTTATCGCCTCCTATTTCCACGTTGGGATCTCTATAGTCTGCATTAGCCCTCCAGGCTTCTGGTGCTCTACCTTCACCTGCTGGAAAGTAGGACACCGAGCGAGAAACTCAGCCATGTTTTTCTTCATATCGTTCCACCAGTACACATCCTTAATGTCATAATACATCTTCGTCGACCCAGGATAAATGGAGTACCACGAATAATGTGCCTCTAACATAATCCTGTCTCGTAGCCTTGCTACATATGGAATACACAGACAATCCATGTATTTGATAACCCCATCTCCCTTGTGATCTAACAACGACTCCTTTTGCTGCGGAACTCGCTCTCTCAACTCGACGAACTCTGGGTCCTCGTACTGCCTTTTCTTGACTTCAGCTATGAGAGATGATTTTGTAGTGTTTTGGAGTACAACTCCACTATCATCAGAATCTACCAACCGAACCCCCAAACTAGCCAATTGATGAATCTCTCTAATTAATTGTCTTTCCTCAGCCTTTATATATTCTAAGCTACCTATAGATCGGCGACTTAAGGCATCTGCTACAATATTGGCTTTCCCTAGATGGTAGAGAATGTTAACATCATAATCTTTCAATAACTCAAGCTATCGCCTCTGTCACAAATTCAACTCTTTCTGTTTGAAGATATATTGTAGGCTTTTATGATCTATAAATATATCAACATGAACGCCATATAAATAATGCCGCTATATCTTAAGTGAATGGACCACCGCAGCTAACTCGAGGTCGTGGGTCAGATAATTTCTCTCGTGCTTCCTCAACTGCCTTGAAGTATACGCAATTACCTTCCTATATTCCATCATAACACATCCTAACCCAACACCTGAGGCATCAGCATACACCGCATAACCTTTTTGACCCTATGGAAGTGTTAGAACTGGCATTGAGGTCAACGTGTTCTTAAGCTCTTGGAAACTCTGCTCGCAAGATTTCGTCCATTGAAACTTAGTTGCTTTCTGCGTCAACTTCATCAATGGTTCCGAAAGGGAAGAAAAACCCTCTACGAACCTCCGATAGTATCCTGCTAAGCCAAGAAAGCTACGAACCTCTGTTGGAGTGGTAGGTCTAGGCCAAGATTTCATGGCCTCAATCTTCTGAGTGTCTACTTTTATACCTTCATTGGAGACAATATGCCCCAATAATGCTACAAACTTCAACCAGAACTCACATTTAGAAAACTTAGCATACAACTTATGATCACGAAAGTTTGGAGTACTACTCGCAGGTGGTCTGAATGCTCATCCTCTGAACGTGAATAAACCAGAATATCATCAATAAATACTATCATGAATAGATCCAAAAATGGCCGGAATAGGCTATTCATCAAGTCCATAAATATGGCGGGTGCATTCGTCAACCCGAATGACATAACAAGGAACTCGAAGTGCCCATATTGAGTCTTGAAGGCTATCCTTGGAATTTCTTTTTCTCGAAATCTGATCTGGTGGTACCCCGACCTCAAATCTATCTTTGAAAAGAATCTAGCCCCTTGCAGCTGATCAAATAAGTCATCGACCCTTGAAAGTGTATACTTATTCTTAATAGTTACCTTGTTCAGCTGCCTATAATTTATACACATCCTCAGCGAGCCATTTTTCTTCCGTACAAATAGTACTGGTGCACCCTAAGGTGAGGTACTGGGCCTAATGAACCCTTTTTCCAGCAAATCTTTTAGTTGTTCCTTCAACTCATTCAATTCGGTAGGTGCCATTCTATATGGAGGGATGGATATTAGTTGTGTTCCTAGAAGTAAATCGATGCTGAAATGAATCTCTCGCTCTGGAGGAATACCTGGAAGCTCATCTGGAAACACATCTACATACTCTTTACTTCCGGAATAGACTGAAGTGTAGGCATCTCAGAATCTGCATCTCTAACTCGCACCATATGATAAATTCACCCTTTTGCAATTATTTTCCTCACCTTCAGATAAAAAATAAATCCACCTCTGGGTGTCGCTGTATTACCTACCCATTCAAGGACTGGCTCACCCGGAAAAGGAAATCTAGCTGCCTTTGCTCGACAATAAACTGTGGCGTAGCAAGTTGCCAACCAGTCCATGCCCATGATAGCATCAAAATCCAACATCTCTAGATCAACTAGGTCGGTTGAGATCTGATTATTGCAATCTGTCATCGTACAACCTCGGTAAAATCGTCTAGCAATAATCGATTCTCCGACCGGTGTAAATATTGCAAAAGGATCACTTAGTATTTTAGGCACTATACCAAACTTCCCCGCGACAGATGGGGTAATATATGATGAAGTAGATCTTGGGTCTATCAAGGCATTGACGTAGTGAGAGCTAATGGTCAATATACCTGTCACAATATCCTGTGAAGACTCCTAGTCCTGTCGACCCGCTAAAGTATAGATACAGTTCTGATTACCACTTGAACTGGAACCTTAACCTCTGCCTCAACCTCTACCAGCCAAAGACTGAGATTCACGCCCTTAATGATGCACGGACATAGATGATCCTGTTGCTTAACTTGCAGGTTGTGCCATTTCCCCCGAATCTTTATTTGGGTAATCTCGCATCATATGCCCTAGACGCCCATATGTATAACAAGTATCAAAACCTACTCGGCATTGGCCCAAGTGTCCTTTACCACATATATCATACCGGGGTGGAAATGACCATGTCTGCCCTGGACATCACAGTTGCTGCAAACTTGATGCCCGTGAGCTCTCACCCGGTTCTAACTGAGTATAACAGTCATACTTGGAATCCTATAACTAAGGTGGCGGAGGCCTAGGTGGCCGTCCGAAGTACTGAGGCCTATAACGACCCTGAGACTGCTCTTGAGACCTGCCAAATCTTATCCTCTTACACTGCCCTTGCTCAGTCCTCTCTATACCCTGCTGCCGGTGCCTAACCTTTCTATATTCCGGGCGAATGCCTAAATCCAAAAGATATCCATACTATCCTGCAATGCAATGTAGCGGTGGCACATGCCTCGGTCAACTCTGGGGCCAACCCTGCTATAAACCTGTGAATCCTGTCCCGCATAGTAGCAACAATAAATGGTGCATATCTGGCCAATTAGTCAACATGGATACTTAATGAGTCAAAATGCAAACTATACTCTTGAACACTCATATTGCCCTGCTTGAGGGCTAGAAACTGATCGACTCGAGCTTGTCGGATCTCTCGCGGTAAGTACTGGTCAAGGAAGGCATCTGAAAAATTCTCCCAAAGTGATGGAGGTGCATCACGTCTCCGGGACCTCTCCCATCCCTCGTACCAAAGGATGGCTATATCTCAGAGTCGAAAAGCTACTAGCTTTACTGCTTCCTTCTCCATGGCATGCATAACCCGAAAGATCCAGTGAAGCTGATCTATGAAATCCTGTGGGTCCTCCCTCTGATCTGTCCCCGTGAACTCTGGGGGACTCAAAGCAATAAACTTTTGGACCCTTGAACTCCTAGACCCCTCAGAAGATCCTACTCTAGCTAATGCCCTAGTTTGTTGCTGGGTAGCTACCAACTGTGTCAACAAATGCACCGCACTCCTCAATGTCACACCTCCTTTTTACACACCTACCCCGAAGGATAATGTATAAGGGGAGTTTTTCCAATTTAAGTGACATCATTCGAAATGGGATTATTTATTTGATTTTCAGATTTGTCACTTGGGATAGGTTCGGCTTTTGGTGTCCCAAGTCACTGGTTTATCTTGAATCCAAAATCGAGAAAATTTAGACTTCTCGAATGGAGTCTGCGAACGAGAAATTCGGAATGAGGAATTCTGTTGACCCGAGGGCAAGTGTTAGGCACCCCTAGATCCCGTGGTTCTAGCACGGTCGCTTAAATTATTATAAATGGCTAAAATCTAATTTTTATACATGTCATCCTATAGTACAATTTTAGAATTATTTAACCGCTTTTAGTTAAAAAATTTTAAGAAAGTGAATGTCGTTTAAAAAATATATTTTTGGATCACGTCACATGAAATGCACCCGTATCCTCGACACATTCTTATTCAATGTTTTGGGATTTGGATTTGAGTTGCATGAAATGCACACCCGTATTTAGGAATGTAAGATTATTAAAAAGCGCGCCTAAAGCGACTAACGTATTATTAACTTCGTGGGTTTCCGTGAAAATTCTCTAAATGACACGTCTCGAATTCTAAGTATTTTCGTATAAGCATTTAAAGAGGGCCACACAATTTATGGGTTTTATTTGGCGTGGCGCACCTCGTTTTATTATTTAAACGGAAGCCCAAAGCAAACTACGATTTTCTATTTAATTTTGTCTCTAACAGGGCCTAAATAATTAATACCATCAATTGCTATTATTTAAAGTATGCAAGGATTTTGGGCCTCTAGTTCAAGTCCACACTCGAACAAGAGAAGAATCTCTTAATTCGAGCATGCTACTTAACTAGCGAGCCCTAAACAAAAATTACAAAATTAATACTATAAAGTCCAGCCCTTAGCATTTTGGACCTTGAAAATTTGGCCCAGGCATGTGAAAATATCAGCTTATGAAAAAAGCGGTTTGCGTTGGGCTTTTGGGATTTGACCCATGGTTTTAATTGCAATTGTATCTCTATTGTGCAGGGCAATCAAATTCCAGGTTCTATACAAGCCCAATTCGAAGGTGAGTAGAGGCGAATGTTCAGGTCCAGACCTGAATAAGCTATTAATTTTAGAGGGCTAACTAATTCAACAAGCTGAACAAACATTGGGCCTGTAGCTACATCATATGCCCAGTTAATCTTAAACTGACGAGTGATTCTGTTTGGGCTTCCAATGAGCCCAAATTTGACACTATTCTTGGCTCTAGGCCTGTCAACATGTTTGTAATGTAGGTGTGTAATTAACTCACATCAGAAAAAACACATGCTGATTTAGAAGTGCAAACTAACCTCATAATTCCTGTTTATTTACTTATTAGTGTCTGTCTTTCTAATTCTGAAAAGTTGCAACAATTTGATCAAATCTTAAGTCATCAAATAGCATAAAACACCATATCATTGATAGCCTGATTATTCCGACTTCATTTTTTTAACATAGGCATAGTGCACAAACTAATTAACTATCAACATTAAATGACAGGAATGACTAGACGACATGGATGTTTATACATGGATATTTACATTGTTGTTTCCTAATTTACATCTAAATCCAGACTTGATCTTCAACATATGATAACTAAATTCAACTAAGCTAAAATCACAGTCAATATATATTTGAAAACAGTCTATAAAGTCCAATTACAATCAATCTAAGGTTTTATTGCTACAACTAGAATGCTGTGCAGAAATATTATTTCACTAAACATTAGGGATTAGAATGAAACACAGCAACACATATTACTGAACTTCAAAGGCATTTGTATAGGTTGAATGTGGTTCTTCACATAATGCTTGAAGCTAGAGGAGTACCTGGATGTTTGAATCAATACACAAGGAGAAATAGTCAGCAGGGACAAGTAGCAATCAGCAGCTCACACCAGTAGAAAACAAGGCCAATTTTAAACCCAAACCAAACCACAATGCTCGGGAAGGAATGGTGGGAGGGTAACAGCAACAAAATGACCAAAACACACTGGTTTTAACCCAAATTTACTTGAAATTGAACCAAGAACACTTTGAAGACTTCAGCCACCAGAAACCGAGCTAGAAGATGCAAATTAAACACTACAACTTGAAATTAACCTAAGTATTTCAATAGAACAGTATTTTTGGAGTTTTTTGGAGTTTTTGCTAATTTTTTTGGTTTATTTGGAAATTTAGATCTAGGATGAAGTTTTTTGGGAACTTCAAGAGTTCAGATTTTTAGTATTTGAATTTGAAATTCAAAAATCAGATGTTAAGCTTGCATAAAATGTTTTGCGAGGGAATTTTAGAAGCTGAAACTTTTTGGAAATTTTTTTAGGTCTCAATACTTAGAAAAGAAGGCAAGGGGGCTGCCTTTTATAGGCAAACTTCAGGGGGAAGCTTCTAGATTTCACTCATACCTTTTCCCTCTCTTTTATTTTCAGATTTTATTCATAGTCCTAAAGTTTTGACTTGTTTTTCAAGCTACTGCATTACGTTCTGAAATTTTAACTGAGGCCCTATTCTAGAAGAGTCTAGGGTGTTCTAATTTTCAGTCACTAACAAATTTCTTAAGTAAAATACCTACATTAGCCCTTTATTCAAACTGAATTTACTATCCTATGCTAAACTAAATTAAACCTTTGACCCATTCATGGTCAATTAATAAAATCAATTCAACTATGATCAAAACAAACTAATTCTTAATCAGACCCCAATGTTGAACTAATAATCCAACAAAAATATTTCAGACTAAAATTAATAACCAAACTCGAAATTAAAAACTGCTACTCGTAATTCAATCAATAGAAACAAAGAACAAAAATAAGAATCAACTACACTATAACAGTCTATATGATCAAAAGACAAGAAAATAACAAAATAAAAATCTAAAATTAAACAAACAAAATCAGAGCATGCAAAAATAAAAAATAAAAAGGCATGAATGAATTAACAGCAAATAGAAACTGGAACTAAAACTAATTTAAAAATAGAAGAAAATTCAAATATTAAATGAAACAAAGAACAGAACTAGAAACTTACCAATTTTTGGACTCGGACCTAATTTGCCTTTTCAATTTTGACCACGAGATGATATTAATCTACCATTCTTGTCAAGAACAGTTAAATAACATCAATTCGTGGTGAAATTATACCCAAATCGGAGAAGAAGTTAAACTTGCCCAAATTCCAGATTTTAAAACCCTAGATTCGAGAAGTTTTGAATATATTTGAAAAGAAAGAGGTGTAGATTCATGATGTGGGGGTGGGGGAGGGTCTACAGTGTGAGTTTGGTAGGGTTTGGGTGGCGGCGCTGCCGTGCACGATGGTGGCGGCGCCTAGGGTTTGGTAGATTTGGGAGTTTTGGCTAGGCTTCGAAGAATTTCGAGCGTGGATACGGAAAGAGGAAGGAGGGAGGAATCTATGGTGAAAATTTGGGCGAGTTTGGAGGTTTACCGCTGCCGTGGGCAATTTTCGGTGGCGGAATTGGGCGGAGCCGGCGATGGGGGGAGCAGGGGGTACGAGGAAGATAGCTTTTATTTAAATCTCATGGTTGAATCTGGGCCATTGGATTAGCACGGATGAATGGCTGAGATTGATTTAGCTTTAAGAAACTCAAAATGACGTAGTCTCGGCTTGGTATTACATCGTTTGAGTGGTCTAGGAAAGGGGAAGATTGGACCACGTATTGGGTATTTGGGCTTGGATTGGGGGAACGCGTATTGAAGTGGGTCTTGGGCTAAGGGCTTGCACGAAAATGGCCCAAAATTGGCCAGCCTATTTGATCCCCTTTTGAAAATTCTCAATCTCTTTTATTTATTTCTTCTTTTCTTCCTTTATTTATTTAATTTTCAGATTTTATTATGTAAAAAAAATGAAAATATAGCTAAAACCTGATTTCATTCTAACATGAGACTAATTAATTTCCTAAAATTAACTAGACTCTAATTTTAAGAGGAGAAATAAACAATAGTGAAATTAAAGGCATAAAAATGTAAAAGGATTATTTTGTTATTTTTTTTTATTTTCAATGATGTTTAATTAATCTAGAATTAAGTCCTAAATATAAGTATGCTATTTTTTAATTTTTCTTTTTTTAGGACAACTAAAAATGCACATATAATGCAAACAAAACACAAAATTATGCAATTAATTCCTAAAAATTCAAATATTAAAAGAAAAATTCTTATTTTAATGAATTCTATAGGAGTAATTTAAGCGTGACAAAAAATACATGCTCACAGCTGCCCCTCCATGCTCGGAGACACGAAGGGCTTTCGGGCAAAGATAAATGAGCACCATGAAGGATTTTTGCCTGCTCGGCACTCCATGAGAAGCATTTTGAAAACCGTCTGACCGAACCCTGCTTCAAAGGTTGCCTACATATCCTTAGCTATAAAGGAATCAGGTCAGTGTAATTTTGGAAATTTAGGTAGCTGGGACCACCAGGAGCTATGATTTCACTATTGTTGCTGCTGCTACTACTTGCTGACCTCCTTATTACACCAAAAGGAAAATCAAACCTAAGCTAGCTATGCCTATCAACTATGAGTTACAAGATTCATATCTATAATTCTCTTGAAACTTGATCTTGAGTCTTAGCTGATTCTGCTGTGGACTCGGATCTGAATCTTGATTCTCGCAAGTTGCTTTTCGCAGCGATGGATCAAAACGGGATCAGCGGAGCTTATGACTTCAATCAGATTTTGAGCAATCTGCACCCTTGTTTGCTTCACGTTTGAGTTCATTTCTTTGTGTTCTTTACTTCTTTTCTTTATTGTAGATTGAGGCTCATTCCATCGGTCATCTCGCACACTATGTCTTGAGGTCAACCTACTTAAGATACCAAAACAAACAAACGAACGAAATTTTTTGCCCCATTTTTCACTAGGAAAATTTCGTGAGTTAGTTGTGACACATATCTAAGCGATCAAATCAAGATTGTGTATCCTTGTGAATGAATCCAAGTTATGCTGGGAAATGATCGGGTTATGCCGGAAAAAGAAAAAACAGTCCTCGGGTTATGCCGGCACGGAAAGGAAAAAAGCTCCTTGGGTTATGCCAGGGAGATCCACAGGTTATGCCGGGATGGAAAGAAAAAAGCCCCTTGGGTTATGCCAGGGAGAACCACGGGTTATGCCGGGATTTGGAAAGAAAAAAGCTCCTTAGGTTATGCCAGGGAGATCCTTGGGTTATGCCGGGATTTGGAAAGAAAAAAGCCCCTTGGGTTATGCCAGGGGGATCGTCGGGTTATGCCGGGATTTGGAAAGAAAAAACTCCTTGGGTTATGCCAGGGAAATCCTCGGGTTATGCTGGGATATGAAAAAAAAAAGGCCTCTTGGGTTATTCTAGGGGGATCCACGGGTTATGCCTGGATTTGGAAAGAAAAAGCTCCTTGGGTTATGCCAGGGAGATCCTCGGGTTATGCCGGGATTTGGAAAGAAAAAGCTCCTTGGGTTATGCCAGGGAGATCCTCGGGTTATGCCGGGATTTGGAAAGAAAAAAGATCCTTGAGTTATGCCAGGGAGATCCTCGGGTTATGTCGGGATTTGGAAAGAAAAAAGCCCCTTGGGTTATGCCAGGGGGATCCATGGGTTATGCCGGGATTGGAGAGAAAAAATCTCCATGGGTTATGCCAGGGAGATCCTCCTCGGGATTTGGAAAGAAAAAGCTCCTTGGGTTATGCCAAGGAGATCCTTGGGTTATGCCGGGATTCGGAAAGAAAAAAAAGCCCCTTGGGTTATGCAGGGGGATCCACGGGTTATGCCAGGATTTGGAAAGAAAAAAGCTTCTTGGGTTATGCCTGGGAGATCCTCGGGTTATGCCGGGATTTGGAAAGAAAAAGATCCTTGGATTATGCCAGGGAGATCCTCGGGTTATGCCTGGATTTGGAAAGAAAAAAAGCTCCTTGGGTTATGCCAGGGAGATCCTTGAGTTATGCCGGGATATTTAAGGAATGGGGTCCTATGCTACCATGATTTGTTTTTCTTTTGCGATTTTCATTTTTTTTCTTTTTTTTTTTTTTTTTTTTTTTTTTTTTTTTTGCTTTTATTTTTCTTTTCCCTTTTTATATGTTTTTTTCTTTTTACTTAGCAAAACGCATGAAAGAATTTGGGAAAACTTCCCTTTTTGGTCCTTTTCTTGCTGCAAAGCTATTTCAGCGCTTGCGCATTTCAATTCCATTTGGGATTGCACTTGCTTCTTTCATGGTTGCTTTGAATTAAACATGTTTTCAACAAAGAACAATTGTTTAGTTTGAAACGGTAGTTGGTTTTGTAGCCTTGATCATCTGAATTGCTTGATCCCGACCGCATTTCCGTTGAGAACTTTGCCGCTTGCTGGCTTTGAGGGTGAATCTCCTTTTAAACCGACAGGATTCAGACTCGACTGTATGGGCTCCGGCCTTTTCACCTTATTTTGCCCTTAGGGCCTTTGTCTTTGACTTTCTTTCTCTTCAAATGTCTTTACTTTGAAAGCATCAACCACCAGGGTCAATCGGGATTGGACTGACGCACCCGCTGAGGCTGGGTATTTTCTTCGGCTCTTGCCAGGCGGTGCTCTGTGAAACCAGTCCTGCCACCTTTTCTTTGTAATAATTCCGGAATTAGAGTTAAACCGAAAGGGATTCAAAGAAAAAGTATGCAAAAGGCATGCATATGAGTTTAAAGAGAAGCGTCCCTTTCGAGGGAAAAGAAGGACTTATCTGGGGTGTGCATGCTGGCTTCAAATGAACATGACATGCTTCTTGGACTAAATGCCCGACCCACACAAACTTTCCAGCTTCTCGTGAACCTATTAATCTGTATTTCAAAACCAGGGAACCTTGCCAGGACTCTTTTGGTGGTGAGGTGTCTTCTTTTCGGCCGACAGCGCCCTTTGCTGGTTTTTGCCAATCGACCTCTCTCATTTCTCTTCTCATCGTTGCCCGATAGTGCTCTTTACGAGTTTTCACTAAGTGGACTCTCTCATTTTCAGTTTCTTTGCTCACCATCGCCTTATGGTGCCCGAAGGTTTTCACCGATAAAACTCTCTCATTTTATTTCTCTCAATTTTGAATTGTATCAGATTCCAGCAATGACGTTTTTTCATTTTCCCGCCTTTGCCAATTGATCTGAAGGACTTGAACAAGGTCTTTGGGTAAAAAGGATTTTGGCAGAATTACAACTTTAGAACTATTTCGGCGGATTCATAGCCGAACCATCACATCGTCTGCCCCAGTTTCAATTTTTGGGGAAAATTGGGATTTTGGTTTTGGTGTGACTGAACCCCAAAAAGAGGCTGCCTACGTATCCTTTCGGAATCAAGTCGAACGTAGTTCAGGCAACATTTTGTTTTATTTTTGTTTTGTTTCTCTTTTCTCTTTTCTTTTTCTTTTTCTTTTTCTTTTCTTTTCTTTTTCTTTTTCTTTTTCTTTTTCTTTTTCTTTTTCTTTTTCTTTTTCTTTTTCTTTTTCTTTTTTTTTTCTCTTTGTTTTTTCTTCTTTTTTTTTTTTTTCTTTCAATAGTACTTCTGGGTTCCAAAGAAGCGTAACCGGCTCAAGGGGTTTACGAAGGATTGATAGTGTTTGGGGTAGCGGGAAAGAAAGCCTTCGTCATCTCAATTACACAAAAGCCACCACCCCAGGAGGTCTAGACATAGTACCTTTTCAATGCATCTGCGTTGACTGCTATTTCAGGATCATTTTCTTCGATGTCTCCGAGGTACTGTGCTCCTCTCGGCAATATCTTCCGAATTATATATGGACCCTTCCAATTAGGAGCAAACTTTCCTTTTGCTTCATGGTGATGAGGGAGAATGCGCCTCAGCCCGAGTTGTCCCACTTTAAAATTCCTGGGATGCACTTTCTTGTTATAGTCACGGGTCATTATTTGTTGGTACAACTGCCCGTGACAAACTGCGGCCATCCATTTTTTATCGCTTATTGACAGCTTCTCCAGTCGAGTCTTAACCCACTCACTATCCTCAATTTCTGCTTCAACAATTATCCAAAGCGAAGGGATTTCTACCTCTGTAGGTATGACAGCTTCAGTTCCATAGACCAATAAGTATGGGGTTGCTCCGATCGACCTACGCAATATGGTGCGATATCCGAGTAATGTAAAAGGCAGCTTTTCATGCGATTGCCTGGAGCTTTGAATCATTTTTCTTAAAATCTTCTTGATGTTCTTATTTGTTGCTTCAACGGCATCGTTGGCTTTCGGCCGATAAGGAGTAGAGTTTCTATGCGTTATCTTGAACTTCTCACATACCTCTCCCATCAGACGACTGTTCAAGTTTGCAGCATTGTCGGTAATGATAGTTGCAGGAATGCTAAAACGGCAAATGAGATTGGAGTGCACAAAGTCTACCACAGCCTTCTTGGTAACTGACTTAAGAGTGATGGCCTCAACCCATTTTGTGAAGTAGTCAATGGCGACCAATATGAATCTGTGCCCGTTTGAAGCTTTCGGCTCGATTGGCCCAATGACATCCACACCCCAGGCAACGAATGGCCAAGGTGCTGACATCGGATGAAGCTCTATTGGAGGTGCATGAATCAAATCAACGTGCACCTGGCATTGATGGCATTTTCGAACAAAGCTGAAACCATCTTTCTCCATGGTTATCCTGTAATACCTCGCTTGCAAGATTTTCTTTGCCAACACATAACCATTCATATGAAGTCCACACACGCATGCGTGTACTTCATGCATGATTCTTCCGGCTTCTTCGGCATCAACACATCTTAGCTAGTTGAGGTCTGGGGTCCTTTTATACAAAACATCACTACTTAAGAAGAAACCACTCGCGTGCCGTCTAATGGTTCTCTTTTGATCTCCAGTGTCTTGCTCAGGATATTCTTGTGTTTTCAAGAATCTCTTGATGTCATGATACCATGGCTAGGTCCTAGGTTCCTCCTCGACTGCATTGCAATAACCATGCTTTTCTTTGATTTGAATTTCCAGAGGAACGATATGAGCGTTTCCCGAGTAAGGCAGCATCGACGCTAGAGTGGCGAGTGCATCAGCTAGCTCAAATAGACACCCAGGAATGTACCTGAACTCTATCGACTTGAAGCGCTTGGTGAGATCTTCCACATGTTGCCAATAGGGAATGAGCTTAACATCTCGAGTCTCCCACTCTCCCTGGGCATGCCGAATAATCAGATCAGAATCCCCCATGATCAATAGATCTTCAACATCTTGGTCATTTGCCATATTGATGCCCATGATACAGGCTTCATACTCAGTCGTGTTGTTTGTACAGAAGAAGCGCAGCCTAGCTGTGGCCGGGTAGTGTTGACCAGTGGGCGAAATCAAGATTGCCCCAATGCCTAAACCTCTAGCATTTACTGCTCCACCAAAGAATATTTTCCAACCACGAGTGTCCTCCGAAATTGCTTCTACTGAATTTACCTCCTCATCTGGAAAGTATGTGCTCATTGGTTGGTATTCCTCGTCAACCGGGTTTTCTGCAAAATGATCTGCCAACGCCTGGGCTTCCATTACCGTGCGGGTGACATAGACTATGTCAAATTCAGTGAGCAAGATTTGCCATTTCGCCAGTCTCCCAGTGGGCATCGGTTTCTGGAATATGTACTTCAAAGGATCCAACCTGGTTATGAGGTAGGTAGTGTGGGCTTGAAGATAATGTCTCAACTTTTGAGCGACCCACATCAAAGCACAGAATGTTCTTTCCAACAAAGTGTATTTAGCTTTATAACTGGTGAACTTCTTGCCCATATAGTAGATTGTCGGCTCTTTCTTGCCGGTTATATCATGTTGCGCGAGGACACAGCTAAAAGAACTTTCAAGAACCGTCAGATACAAGAAGAGAGGTCTCCCTGGCTCTGGAGGGACCAAGACTGGAGGATATGACCGATATTCCTTGATCTTGTCGAAAGCCTCTTGACATTCAAATGTCCATTTGATTGCTGCGTCTTTATTCAATAGTTTGAATATGGGCTCACATGTGGTAGTCAGTTGAGCAATGAACCGACTGATATAGTTTAATCTACCCAACAAGCTCATTACATCCATCTTATTTTTCGGAGGAGGTAAATCTCGAATATCCTTTATCTTTGTTGGATCTAACTCGATACCTCTCCTGTTGACTATGAAACCCAGGAGCTTGCCTGATGGGACTTCCAAGGTAAATTTAGTCGGATTCAACCTGAAATCATACCTGCGCAGTCATTCAAATAATTTTCTCAAATCTCGAACATGGTCACTTTGAGTTCGGGACATAATTATTACGTCATCTACATACACCTCTATCTCTTGGTGCATCATATCATGGAAAATGGCGGTCATGGCTCTCATATAGGTTGCTCCGGCATTCTTCAGCCCAAATGGCATGACTCGATAGCAGTATATACCCCAGGGTGTAGTGAAGGTTGTCTTCTCAGCATCTTCTTCATCCATCAACACCTGGTGATATCCTCTGTAACAATTCACGAAGGGCTGTATCTCATGTTTGGCGCAGTTATCAACAAGGATGTGGATGTTGGGTAAAGGGAATTTGTCTTTGAGACTTGCCCTATTCAAATCTCGGTAGTCCACACACACCCGGATTTTCCCATCTTACTTTGGCACTAGAACTACGTTGGCCAGCCATGTGGTATAACGGACCACTCGGATTACCCCCGCCTTCAGCTGTTTGATGATTTCTTCTTTGATTTTATCACTAATATCAGTCTTAAACTTTCTTTGTTTTTGTTGAAATGGAGGACAATCGGGGTAGATTGGCAATTTATACACCACTAGATCAATGCTCAGTCCTGGTATGTCAACATATGACCTAGCAAACACATCTTTAAACTCAAATAGGAGTTGGATTATTGAATCTCGAGTTTTCTCATCTGTGTGAATGCTTATCTTGGTTTCCCTTATTTCTTCGGTTATTCCCAAATTAACCGGTTCAGTGTCATTCAGATTTGGCTTAGGTTTGTTCTGAAATTGTTCCAATTCCAGATTTATTTCCCTAAAAGACTCTTCTTCATTATATTTTGGCTCTTGATTCATTATTTCACAGTTAGACAGCGTGTTTGAGTTTGGGCATGAAGTCCGCAAGCATGTCATGTTATTAAAGCTGCACTATTATAACTGAAAAGAGAAATGATAAAGGAAAATAACAAAAATCAGAAAGAATAAAGAGAAAATGGACGATGAAATATTGATTTCATTTTTTGGAATTTGGAAACATAACAGTGTTTACATTCAGGAATTTAAAAGATATGAAACTAAAAAGAAACATCCGAGTTACACCCTGAAATAACTCGGGATGCAAAAAAAAAGTGACAGGGTTAGTCTATCGGGACTCGCGCTTGATCGGGAATGGCGTAGCCTTCCAGTTTTGGAGTTTAGCATCTGGTCCCATGTAGAGCACCTCAGCGGTGCTAGTACCCTCCCTTGGCTAAACTATGTTGGTTTCATAAAGCATTAATCTCATAGCTCCACATATGTCTTCGATTTCCTCAGCCGTGAACACCTCATTGTCTTCTTCTTCACCATACTTAGGCTTGATGAAAGTATCATAGAGATGTGGAAATGGTTGTGGCAGAACCCATCCATCCTTCTTCCTTTCCTCCACCCATTTTTCATCATCTGGGTTAGACCTATCTCGCAGAACTTTTCTGCTGTGGGTAGAGTTATCGGCTCGGATATTCCTTGTAAAGCTTTTCCCAATCCTTTTCCTGGTTTGAATCTGTGTCTAATCATCTCTTTGGCTAGCATAATTGATGAATTAGACATGAAAGGCTGGGGGCACAGATTTCCTTCCTCGTTCTGATCTGACACCACAATTTCAAAGGCTTAATAAACAATATGCTCACTTTCTTACCTTGCCTCCAAGCATGGAATAGATGGGTCACGATAAATGGACTGCTCGTCTTTTCCGTAGACCACGATTTCCTGATCTTCATACTCGAATTTCTCCATTTGGTGAAGGGTGGAGGGTAGTCTCCCGCAGCATGTATCTAGGGCCGTCCCAGAAGAAAATTGTAAGATGTATCCATGTCCAACACCTGGAAGGTTACCTCGAAATCCACCGGGCCTATAGTTAATATCAAATTAATTTTATCGATGGTATCCCTCTTAATGCCATCAAAAGCTCTCACACAAACATTATTGGGACGAATCCTTCCAGTCCCAATTTCCATTCTTTGCAGTGTAGAGAGTGGGCAGATGCCAACGCCGGAATATCTATCCACCATGACTCACTTGACATAGTAACCTTCACACTTGACAGTCAAATGTAAGGCTTTGTTGTGAGCTGTGCCTTCTGTAGGCAAGTCAGTTTTACTGAAAGAGAGTTGATTGACGGCAAAGAATCTTTCTGCCATTCTTTCGAGCTGTTCGACTGAAGTTTCAATTGGCATATACCCCTCATTCAAAGTTTTAATAAGGATCTTCTGATGTTCGGAGGATTTCGTCACCAATGATAAAAGCGACACTTGCTAAGGATATTTTCTTAATTCATCTACTGTTTCATAATCAGACATCTTCATTTTCTGGAAGAAGGCCTCTGCTTCCTCAGCACTCACTGGCTTATTGGACGGAAAGCGCTTTCGTGTGGCATTGTTTACCTCCTGCAGATTTGAATATTTCTCGACAGAGGTTTTCCCCGGAAGTTCTCCTGAGATTTCTTTGCCCTTGTATGTAACCACTATTTGTTGATAGTTCTACGGCACCGCAGAAGGATCAGTCATTGGCTTCTATGGTACGTGTCCAATAACCACTGGCTCACTCAGCCGAGGCAGTTTAATTGTCCCCCGTACCAGATAAGCTCCTTTTGGCACATATATTTGCATTCCCTTTTTTACTTCAAAATTACTTGGTGCATTCAAAACTATTGGTTTTTCTTGGCGACCTCGCCAAACGTAGAGAATTCTATTTTTGGGAGGTGCCGTCTCTTCTTTTGTTTCAGGTTTCTTCTCAGGCTCAGCTTTGACAATTTTATTCGTCTTCTCCCCTTTTTCCTGCTTGGGGGCTGCCTTGGGCTTCCTTTCTACATCGACGATAGCAATTATGGCTTTCAGGGCTGGATCAAATTCCCTATCTTCACAAATCATCCCAATTATTGGCCCGTTGTTATGAGCGGGTAACGAATTGTTGGTCACATTCGAGACTTCCTTGTCCCTCAACACTATTTTACCCTATTCTATCAAATCTTCCACGACTTTATTCAATATCCAACAGTTGTCTGTACTATGCCCTCATCTCCTGAGTGATAAGCACATCGGACGCCCCGTTGATAGGATGGTGAGTCCGGGTTTTGCCTGTTTTGGGGTATAGGTTGCAGCAGATTCATCTGGACAAGCTTCGAGAACAGACAGGAGTAGGGTTCACCAATCGGTGTAAAGTTAGGTCTTCTGGGTGGTTCCCAAGGACGGAAGTTATTTTGTGGAGGACGGGGGTTATAGTGTTTCTAGTGAGGAGGCTGGTTTCTTTGGAATGGAGGTTGATTTCTCTTGGCTTGTGGCTGCGGTCGGCCGAAAGGTTGAGCATTCATGACCGCATAAAGTGGGGGAGCATAAGACATATCAGTATGAGGATAGTAGTGTTGAGGGGTTCTTTCAGAGAACACAGGTCTTGGAGCCCGATATCTTCTTCCCCCTGATGCTGCCATAACTGTTTCTTCTTTTTTTTTTACCTTTGGCCATCCCTCGAACCCACCTTAGATGGCTTGGGAGGTTGCTCTGATAGCCAACTAGCTCAAGATTCTGCCCGTTTTCAGACCATTTTCTACCATTTTCCCAATTTTAATCGCCTCTGCAAAAGGCTTGCCCATGGCCGACATCATATTCTGAAAGTAATCTGATTCCTGGGCTTGAATGAAAATAGTGACCATTTCTACCTCATCCATCGGAGTCTTCACTCTTGATGCCTATTCGCGCTATTTAATAGCATATTATCTGAAGCTTTCTGAGGGCTTCTTCTTCAAATTTGCTAAGGAATTCCTGTCTGGCACGATATCGATGTTATATTGAAATTTCTTTATAAAGTCTCTAGCAAGATCGTCCCAAATGTGCCAACGTGAGACGTCTTGGTCCATGTACCATTCTGAGGAAATGCCTATTACGATCTCTCTGAAATATGCCATCAACAACTCTTCTTTTCCACCGGCCCCCCATAGCTGACTGTAATACTTCTTCAAGTGAGCAATGGGGCTGCCGTGCCCGTCATACTTTTCAAATTTTGGTGTTTTAAACCCTGAAGGTAAGTGTACATGAGGGAACATGCACAAATCTGTATAAGAGACAGTTTTTTGCCCACTCAAGCCTTGCATATTCTTTAAACATTGCTCGAGGCTCCTCATCCTCTTCGCCATCTCATCTTGCTCTGGGGCTTTGGGGGTTTTGTCTTGCCCTAGTGTAGCTCATATGGTGGTGGCTGAGAGTAAGTATATTGAGGATACTGAGGAGGGTCAGCCTGAAAGACAGGGTTCTTGAAGGTGAAAACCGAAGGGTCGAAAGCATGCTTTGGTAGTGATGGTTGTGTTATAGTGGAGCATGGTGGAGAAGTGAAGATATTAGGACTGCTCCTGATGGGAACACTTGGGGGTGGACCTCAGAAGGTGTTCCTATGAAGTGGGCGGTCATAGTAGGTTGTCCCAACAGAGTATTTGAGTAGCTAATGGGGACGTTGGAAGTACCCCCAGATCTAGGAAATAGTTCGGGAAATCCAGGGATGGCGCTTGGGGGTTCTTTTCCATTGTTCCAGGCATCCCACATTTGCATGAGTCGGAGACGCAGTATTCGATTCTCTTCGGCTGTAATAGACTCAGATGCTAGGACCCCCGAGATGGGGCTATCTTCAGATATAGGAATTGCAGGCAAAGTCATTTCTGTAGACATTTCCACACTGCCTCTCGATCTGGTAAAGTATTGATGTGATGCCGGCGTACCACAACCAACCAACATTTTTAAAAGCTAAGCTGGAATTGACAGCAACAATGGTTAGTCTGAAACAAATAATAGATAGGTAACTGCACATTGGAGTGTGATGCACCTATACAGTTAAATGAGTATCTACATGTTTGCTACGGTTGCATGTGTCATCCCAGCTTTTCTTTTTGGTTTCCTTGCTTTTCTTCCTCTTTTTGTCTTTCTCTCATTTTTTTTCCCTCTGTTTTTTTATTTTTTTTTATTTTCTTCTTTTCCTTTTCTTTTGCCATGGTTTTTCTCCCAATACCTTATTTTCTTCTTTTGCGTTTCTTTTTCTCTCTTGTTTTTCCTTTTATTTGCTTCCCTCGTATTTCTCTTTTTCTCTTTTCTTAGGGTTATGGTCGAATCTTATGTAGATTGCCTACGTATCATGGACCCGCATGAATCGGACCAGGCGTAGTTCTTTCAAAAAATAAGGAAACAATTTTTGGGAATTTATATTTCAATTTTTCATTAATAGCAACTTCGATTACAAAAGTTACTAGACTATTTGTTATTCTTAAAAAGGAAATTACAAAACAGACTCAAAAGCAAAAATACAGACTCGATAACTAGGAATACATCAAAGCTTCAAATCTTGGGGCCCGCGGGGCATCGTTCGGCATCGTCGCCGGCTTGCGTGCAAGACCCCTTTGCAACCGATCCAAGTCATTCTTAACTTGGCGAACAAATATCATTACTGAAGCAAAGAAAGTGGTACGACCCATCCGTTCACCGGCCTGACACTTCATAATAATATAGTTTGCAATGCTTCGGATTCTTTCCCTGATTCGGCCCTTTTCTTGGAGTAGTCAACTTATCTTTTGGGTACGAGCCTCTATCACCTGAGAGTCCTGAAAGGGGTGGTCTTGTAACAGTTTTATTTCATTTTCCATCTCGGAGATTAACCCATAACATTGTTCCCTCCCGGCCTGAAATTCTTTGTCCCGCCTGGCTGCCTTTTCTTCAAGGGTATTCATTTTTCCCTTCATATTGGCAATGGTTCCCTCTTGATTTCTTTTCATTTGTTGTACGAATTGAGATCTTTCCTCAGTCTTTTTTTCCCACTGTGCTCGAAGTCTTGCCATGTTCTCTTCAGATTTCTCCAATTCCTTCTAGCAATCCGAGATTTGCTTCTTCAACCCTTTTATTAATCTCTCGTCAGACCGACTTCTTTCTTGATTTTTGGCATCTATTTTCGTTTGTTGAATTTTAACCTTGAGAGGTTCATTCTCCTAGGCTAGTTTCTTTTTATCACCTGCATCAGCCGCGACTTGTACACTTTTTTCGAATTGGACATCTCTGACATGTTGCTCCAACTTCCCTATTTTTGCTCGGTATTCCCTTTCCTTGTCTAGCCAATCCCACTGCACCTGGGTTCCGTCGGTGAATTACTGCAGATGTAGCCTTTTAGTGGGTCTTTCTGGGATTTGAAACCTTTTGGCAAACCAAGTCAAGTATTTGGGATCCACCTCGCCTCTAGCTTGGTCCTGTACCATAGTCTTAGGTTCGAGGTACCTGCACTCATTCCATATTTGTTTAATCTTTCCTTCCGGGAATGCAGACTTTGGACCTAACTCAATGATTTGCCGCTTAGGTCCTCATCATTGTGAACGGTTTGAAATATTGCTAGTTGCCTCAAGACTCGGTAGGGAGCAAACGGTTGGATGCTTCGGATACCAATCAAAAGAATGTAAGGTACTTCCGCCGATATGTACACAACCTCGGTAGTAGGAAGCCATCCAAAAGCCCTTTCAAATTTATCCGTATTCAAAGATCTCAAGCATGACGACCAAGCCTCAGTGCCCTCGGGGAACTCAATACCTGTTACCCGGGTCCCGAATTTTTCAATACAACTCAACCCGATTAAACTGTAGTTCATATACCCCGTGCGATGACAAAGGTGCTCCTATATCCACAGTTGTAATAGCATATTGCAACCTTGAAAGAATTTCACACCTTCTCTACACTTGGTTAAAGCTCGGTACATTTTCGCTACAATCAAGGGAACCACTGTGCTAGTAGGGTCCTTTATGGCAACATCCAGCATTCCAACAAGGCCGAGGTCTATGTGACTGTCTTTTCTTGGACAGGCCACAACTCCCAAAAAAGCTACCATGAAGGCTAATCCCCGTCGGGCCTCCCATTTATCTTTGTTCCCGGCATGTGTCAAACCGGTGTTGGGCTCCTCGAAACCTCTTGGGTTACCATACCGGTGATATAAGAAATGCAGTGTGCAACATCCCCCTACTAGATGCGGGTCTTGAATGTCCCGACTGATGCTCAACAAGTCCAAGAACCTATGAAGGGTTACCGATCTTGGTGCCAATGGGTATCTGCTCCGGAGGTTCTCGTTGAGACCTGCATACCCCGCAATCTCTTCTAGCATAGGTGTGAGTTCAAAGTCTAAAAAATGGAATACATTACGGGTTGGGTCCCACAATGGTATCAGTGCCTCAATAATATCCTTTCTTGGTTTGATGTTCAATAGATCAACGAGACCGCCCAAAATCTTGACCACGGTTTCTCTGCTAATTTTTCCAAAATCATGCCACCACATATGGAGTTTCAAAGGGATCTCTCTCAGGACTGAGAGGTTTCGATGTTACTTGGTTTCATCCTACACATTTATTTAAAGGGGAATTTAATGATTTATTTTGAAAAATGGCTATTTTTGAAAAAAAATCTTTGTTTAGGAAGCAAGGACTTAGTTTCACAAATACGGCCTTCAGCACTTCTGGGAGGAAAATTTTAAGGCTATGCCCGCAAACTATTTAAAAATGGCTCGGGGTGGCTGTTCTTGCAAAAACAGCCTTCTGGTGCCCTTTTAGGGACCTTCGACTTATTTTAAACAAGAATGGCATCACCCCACTTATTTATAACAAAAATTAATATTTTGACATTTTTTGGGCTATTTTTGCAAAAAGGGGTTGGACCCGATGAGGGTTGCCTACGTATCACACATCCAGTGAGAATCAAACCAGCGTAGTTCGGGCAGATTTGTCAAAATAAAATATATTTTGAACAACAATCTTTTCTCTTTTCTTCTTTTAAAACATTTTCCTTTTTCATATTTTCGAAAATCCGGCAGCATTTCGGTACTATTTGGGCATTGGCTTTTTTCAAAACAAATGGTTACCCTCACTTAGTCCTAACACTGCTATTTTTCTCAATTTTCTCTCATTATATACAAGCCGGTCAACATGCAAAGCCGAGCAAATAAATGCGCAAGTAGCACGTAAGATGCATCAGGACGGTCTTTTATTTCAGGTCACCTATCCTAGACGGACCCAACCCCTGTGTTGAGTCCCCTAAGTCAAATGCACATGATGCAAACAACGTTCCTACTAGGGATCCGGCATGAGGTTTTGTTCTTCTAGGTTTAAACCCTAGGTTTACTGGTCTAGACCTGGCTTACCTGAGCGGACAACTCGAGCCGAGGGGGGAGGCATCTTACCGGGGATACAGAAGCTCCGCTGGCTTAGCAACTTATCCAAACCTCGTTCTAAATGGGAAAAGACTCTAAAAATAAGAGAAGCTACACGAAGTGCACCCTTCTCCATGATGTAGAAGACTCAGAGAGAGGAAGGGATATGTAACAGTTTATATATACAATTCAACAAATATCAAAGCGGTAAAACATTTAGCACATATAACATGGAACATGTAGGAAAATCATATAAAGCCAAATATAACAATTACACAGCTCGAATTCTTGAACCCTCAATCGAAATCCTGTGTTCGCCTCCCCAGTAGAGTCGCCAGAGCTATCACACCTCCTTTTTACACACCTACCCCGAAGGATAATGTATAAGGGGAGTTTTTCCAATTTAAGTGACATCATTCGAAATGGGATTATTTATTTGATTTTCAGAGTCGCTACTTGGGATGGATTTGTCTTTTGGTGTCCCAAGTCACCAGTTTATCTAGAATCCCAAATCAATGAAATTTTGACTTTCCGAATGGAGTCTGCGAACCAGAAATTCTGAATAAGGAATTCCATTGACCCGAGGGAAGGTGTTAGGCACCCCCGGATCCCGTGGTTCTAGCACGGTCGCTTAAATTATTATAAATCGATAAAATTTGATTTTTGTATATGTTATCCTATAGTGGAATTTTAGAATTATTTAACTGCTTTTAGTTAAAAAAATTTAAGAAAGTGAACGTCGTTTAAAAAATGTATTTTTGGATCACGTCACATGAAATGCACCCGTATCCTCGACACATTCTTATTCAACAGTTTAGGATTTGGATTTGGGTTGCATGAAATGCACACCCGTATTTAGGAAAGTAAGATTATTAAAAAGCTCGCCTAAAGCGACTAACGTATTATTAACTTTGTGGGAGGCCGTAAAAATTCTCTAAACGACACGTCCCAAATTCTATGTATTTTCTTATAAGCATTTAAAGAGGGCCACGCAATTTATGGGTTTTATTTGGCGTGGCGCACCTCGTTTTATTATTTAAAGGCAAGCCTAAAGCAAAGTACGATTTTCTATTTAATTTTGTCTCTAACAGGGCCTAAATAATTAATACCATCAATTGCTATTATTTAAAGTATGCAAGGATTTTGGGCCTCCAGTTCAAGTCCACAATCGAACAAGAGGAGAACCTCTTAATTCGAGCATGCTACTTAACTAGCGAGCCCTAATCCCAAATTACCAAATTAATACTATGAAGTCCAGCCCTTAGCATTTTAGGCCATGAAAATTTGGCCCAGGCATGTGAAAATATCAGCTTATGAAAAAAGCGGTCTGCATTGGGCTTTTGGGAGCTGACCCATGGTTTTAGTTGCAATTGCAACTCTATTGTGCGGGGCAATCAAAATTCCAGGTTCTATACAGGCCCAATTCGAAGGTGAGTAGAGGCGAATGTTCAGGTCCAGACTTGAATAAGCTATTAATTTTGGAGGGCTAACTGATACAACAGGCTGAAGAAACACTGGACCTGTAGCTACATCATAGGCCCAGTTAATCTTAAACTGACGAGTGATACTGTTTATGCTTCCAATGAGCCCAAATTTGACACTAACCTTCGCTCTAGGCCCGTCAACAGGTTTGTAATGTAGGTGTGTAATTAACTCACATCAGAAAAAACACATGCCGATTTAGAAGTGTAAACTAACCTCACAATTCCTGTTTATTTACTTATTAGTGTCTGTCTTTCTAAATCTGAAAAGTTGCAACAATTTGATCAAATCTTAAGACATCAAATAGCATAAAACACCATATCATTGATAGCCTGATTATTCCGAGTTCATTTTTTTAACATAGGCATAGTACACAAACTAATTAACTAGCTATATTAAATGACAGGAATGACTATACGACATGGATGTATATATATGGATATTTACACTGTTGTTTCCAAATTTACATCTAAATCCAGACTTGATCTTCAACATATGATAACTAAATTCAATTAAGCTAAAATCACAGTCAATACATATTTGAAAACATTCTACAAAGTCCAATTACAATCAATCTAAGGTTCTATTGCTACAACTAGAACGTTGTCCAGAAATATTATTACACTAAACATTAGGGATTAGAATGAAACACAACAACACATATTACTGAACTTCAAAGGCATTTGTACAGGTTGATTGTGGTTCTTCACATAATGCTTGAAGTTAGAGGAGTACCTAGATGTTTGAATGAAAACACAAGGAGAAATAGTCAGCAGGGACAAGAAGCAATGAGCAGCTCGCACCAGCAGAAAACAAGGCCAATTTTAAACCCAAACCAAACAACAATGCTCGGGAAGGAATTATGGGAGGGTAACAACAACAAAATGATCAAAACACACTGGTTTTAACCTAAATTTACTTGAAATTGAACCAGGAACACTTTGAAGACTTCAGCCACCAGAAACCGAGCTAGAAGATGCAAATTAAATACTACAACTTGAAATTAACCTAAGTATTTCAATAGAACAATATTTTTGGAGTTTTTTGGAGTTTTTGCTATTTTTTTTTGGTTTTTCTGGAAATTTAGATCTAGGATAAAGTGTTTTGGGAACTTTAAGAGTTCAGGTTTTTAGTATTTGAATTTGAAATTCAAAAATCAGATCCTAAGCTTGCATTAAATGTTTTGGGAGGGAATTTTAGAAGCTGAAACTTTTTGGAAATTTTTTCAGGTCTGAAAACTTAGAAAAAAAGGCAAGGGGGCTGCCTTTTATAGGCAAACTTCAGGGGGAAGCTTCTAGATTTCACTCACACCTTTTCCCCCTCTTTTATTTTCAGATTTTATTCATTAGTCCTAAAGTTTTGACTTGTTTCTCAAGCTAATGCATTAAGTTCTAAAATTTTAACTGAGGCCCTATTCTAGAAGAGTCTAGGGTGTTCTAATTTCCAGTCACTAACAGATTTCTTAAGTAAAATACCTATATTAGTCCTTTATTCAAAGTGAATTTACTATCCTATACAAAACTAAACTAAACCTTTGACCAATTCATGGTCAATTAATAAAATCAATTCAACTATGATCAAAACAAACTAATTCTTAATCAGACCCCAAAGTTGAACTAATAATCCAACTAAAATATTTCAGAATAAAAATAATAACCAAACTCGAAATTAAAAACTGCTACTGGTAATTCAATCAATAGAAACAAAGAACAAAAATAAGAATCAACTACACTATAACAGTCTATATGATCGAAAGACAAGAAAACAACAAAAGAAAAATCTAAAATTAAACAAACAAAATCAGAGCATACAAAAAAAAAGTCATGAATGAACTAACAGGAAATAGAAACTGGAACTAAAACTAATTTAAAAATAGAAGAAAATTCAAATATTAAATGAAACAAAGAACAGAACTAGAAACTTACCAATTTTTGAACTCGGACCCAATTTGCCTTTTCAATTTCGACCACAAGATGATATTAAACAACAATTCTTGTCAAGAACAGTTAAATAACATAAATTCGTGGTGAAATTGTGCCCAAATCGGAGAAAAAGTTAAACTTTCCAAAATTCCAGATTTTAAAACCCTAGATTCGAGAAGTTTGGAATGTATTTGAAAAGAAAGAGGTGTAGATTCAAGATGAGGGGGTGGGGGAGGGTCTACAGTGTGAGTTTGGTAGGGTTTGGGTGGCGGAGCCGCCATACACGGTAGCGGCGGCGCCTAGGGTTTGGTAGATTTGGGGGTTTTGGCTAGGATTCGAAGGATTTTGAGCGTGGATACGGAAAGAGGAGGGTGGGAGGAATTTGTGGTGAAAATTTGGGCGAGTTTGGAGGTTTACCACCGCCGTGGGCGATTTCCGGCGGCGGAATTGGGCGAAGCCGACGACAAAGACGGGGGGGCAGGGGGTACGAGAAAGATAGCTTCTGTCTCTAAATTTCTAAAGTGTTTATTACATTATTATTTAAATCTCGTGGTTGAATCTGGGCCATTGGATTAGCACGGATGAATGGCTGAGATAGATTTATTTTTAAGAAACTCAAAACGACGTAGTCTCGTCTTGGTACTACGTCGTTTGAGTGGTCCAGGAAAGGGGAACATTGGACCGGGTATTGGGTATTTGGGCTTGGATTAGGGGAACGATATTGGAAGAGGTCTTGGGCTAAGGGCTTGCACGAAAATGGCCCAAAATTGGCTTGCCTATTTGATCCCCTTTTGAAAATTCTCAATCTCTTTTATTTATTTCTTGTTTTCTTCCTTTATTTATTTAATTTTCAGATTTTATTAAGTACAAAAAATTAAAATATAGCTAAAACCTGATTTCATTCTAACATGAGACTAATTAATTTTCTAAAATTAACTAGATCCTAATTTTAAGAGGAGAAATAAACAACAGTGAAATTAAAGGCATAAAAATGTAAAAGGATTATTTTGTTATTTTTTTCTTATTTTCAATGATATTTAATTAATCTAGAATTAAGCCCTAAATGTAAGTATGCTATTTTATAATTTTTCTTTTTTTAGGACAACTAAAATTCACATATAATGCAAACAAAACACAAAATTATGCAATTAATTCCTAAAAATTCAAATATTAAAAAAAATTCTAATTTTAATGAATTCTATAGGAGTAATTTAAGCGTGGCAAAAATCACGTGCTCACACTCAAGTCCTGATCTGAAGGAAGTGGAGGGGGAACTGGATGTGCGGTCTCCCTAGGAATCTCTTCAGGTGGTGGAGGAGCTAGTAATAGCTGAGTAGGGGTCTCACCTTGGGCCTCACACTGGGTCCCATCTACTGGGGGTACCCTATTGGTCCCCTCACCTGCTACTTTATCTCTTCTCTCGTTGGCCGTAGTCTTCCTAGTCACCGTCATCTGTGCATGCAAATACCAATACGTAAATTTAAATCAAATTTCCTATAACTCAGTTCTATAGCACGATTTAGATTTGAAAGAAAGGTAACCAACTCCTAAAAGCCCTGTAGTCCCCTACTTATATAATGTGGTGCACAACACATCTCTAAACAAGGCTCTACTATACACGGCTTGTAGACTCCCTAGGACAGAACTGTTTTGATACCAAGTTTGTCATGCCCCAAACCTGGGGATGAGACCGGCACCTGGTGCCCCACCTAACCTTGCATACCAATTTGTGACTAAGGGACTCTGAACATATAATGTCACATTTTGGCCATGGGGCCACATTGCAAGAAAAATTGCGAAGCAGAATATAAGACTTAACGGAAACTAATGCTGACTAAACATCAATATAAAGTTAGGACGATAAGGCCATCAAAACTACTACAGTTGACAAACCAACAAAATATACATATAGGGCCTATAAGCCCCAATATACAGCACTAACTGACATAATATGTCTACAAGCTCCTACTAATGGATGTACTGTGATCGGAACACGGCCCCGACCTACCCATAACATATATACATATATACATAAGATTTACATAAATTATAGAAACGACAACTCAGAAGGATGTGGAACTTACTGATCAGGCTGAACTTGGGCCACACCTATTGAGGCGGTCTACCTGTCTGTCTGTCTGAACCTGCATGCATGAAATGCAGTGCCCCTAAAGAAGGGACGTCAGTACGAAATAATGTACCGAGTGTATAAGGCAATATAATAACTGAAAGCTGAAACAGAACTGATAACATAATAACCAAAAGGAACTGAGAGTCAAAGCTGATCTGGAGATATATTTACCTGCTAATACTGACTAAACTCTCTCCATATTGTAAGTAAAATAAGTGTCGGGCCCTATAAGATTCTGAACATGTAACTGCTCTGCTGTGGTAGGCTCGCTCATAGTCACTCGACCATACTATGCGCTGTATCTCCGCCATTCTGGGATCGCTTATAGGCGCTCGGCCACAGGAGGCTTGGTATATAAACTACCATATGATCAGACGTTGCCCAATAAGGGCATGCCCATCGATTATAGCTTGATGGTGGTGAAAATACTGTAATATTGTATATATAGAGAGAGACCCTCTGCTCTCTCAACTAGAATAAGACAATACTCAATTGAATATAAAGCCCTGATAAGGGAGAATAGTGTAACTTATGAGACTAGGATAATGTATATAAATTCGGGGGGGTATGATCTTCTCTTTATGCCTCGTCATCAAACACATATAGTTACGAGATCATGCCAAAATGAAGGAAGGACTTAGGCTTAACATACCTTATCACAATCTTTCCAATCACCAAGTTGAAATCACCTATTCGCACCTTAATCTACAAAAACGATAATAATAATATCATTATGTTGCGAAAGGTACAACTATCGCAGAACGAACGAAAAACTTATTTTGTATAAAAACGGGCAGCATCTCCCCTATAATTCTTACTTCCTCCAAATTCAAGATAATACCAACAATACTAGAAAATAACAATAACATATATACATTAATTCCCAACCTTATATACACCATAGAATACTACAAAGCAGCCCAACACACCGCAATCTCTTCATACACAAAAACGACCACCGGAGTAGTGTCAAACGACCCGAAAATGTAATGACAGATGACTAGCCCACCACCCTACATCTATATGGTGTTTCTCCAAAACCTTCCTCCTCCAAAACTACACAAAATAGTAGTAAAAAAAACACAGCCCAACAGAAACAAAAAATAGTCCACAAAACACTCCGTTACAAGTGAATAACTCGAACTCACGGCTTCTGATTAACGTCCCGTGAGTTCTTACAAGAATAGAACGACTTACCATGAATTTACAGCAGAAATAATGGATGAAATAGAGCAGTAAACTTACCTTATTTGTTGGATAACTCAACCCTTATCTTGGTTCTTCAAATTCAAGGTTTTACCCCCAATTAAAACTTGAACGGGAGAAAAATTCAATTAGGGTTTGTGGGTAATTTTTGGGTGGAAGTTTGCAGAGGTTTAGGTCTGTTTATTTGTGATATATAATGAGGATTATATTGCAGGAGATAAGACCTTAAATGGGATCTTTGGCTGACCCGTAATTGCCTCTTTTTGTGATCTCATTTAACCAAGTAGGTGACACACCTACTTGTCACCTAGCATCATGTACAGTCTTGTAAAAATGTATATATCTCTCTAATCTGATGTCGTACTGATAAACGATTTAATGCATTAGAAAATAGACTCGTAGATATTAAATTTTATGGGTGGAACACCCCATAACTCTAAGTATACTGGGAGAAAATTGCAGTTACATTTGACCCAAAGTTTCAGTAAAACATATGAATGTAACTTGTGATGACTTTCATCGACTTTTGTTCCACAACTCGCTCAACTTCAAAACGTAACACACGAATATCATACGACTAACATAATTTATAACATAACCTCATTATCATGTTAAGAACCCTAGTCTCACCCCAAAATTATATGTTGTAATATTCCCATCTTGTCGACTTTCGACGAAACATTATTTTCTTCCGTTCCATTAGCTTCAGAATCTTCCAATCCTATTTGTACTTGTTATTCACGATCTTCAATATTTTTAACCTCTAAGGTAACATGATTAACTTACTTTATATACTTTAAAATCTTATCTCATTTTTAGTCCTATATTAGTTTGCTTACGACACACTTTTACGTATGCAAATATAGGGTGACCTGGCACCTGCGATAGTTAAATCAAATAAACCGGAAAGAAAAGCGCCATGTTTTAGAAGGCAGAGCACCGAGCACCTACCATGATGCTTCGCCTCCCATCTCCCTTTGGACAGATCTCGCCACCGGTGCCTATCATAAATCGAGCAAACTGCCAGCTTATGAGACTACTCGGCTAAATCAGGGACCTCGCTAGACGACCAATGAGTTGCTACAAATAATTAACAAAAGGATATCATTACAGAGCCTGCGTTCAAGCGAAATGAAGACAGTTCATATGAGGCACTTATATGTGAAGTTCCATTTCTCTTGCAAAAATTCTCCGGGAATGACATCGGTCATTCGGATCTGAACAAAGTAATTCATTCATCCCTGGTCGTCGTCCTCCTCATTGACGACTACAGGAGCTAGAGTGGATCGACTCTTAAGAGTAATCAGGCCTCGGTAGCGCAATGGCTGATACAACCTCACGAGCTGGCTAAGGGTAAACTCTATCCTGGCCCTGTCGGCAAAATATATCATCACCTTCACTATTCTCCAAAGGGAGGGATGAACCTGTACCAGTTTTACTTGATATCTCTGATAGAAATCGAGCATGACTTGGTCGGGGGAACCCGACACGAAAACATGAGTGTTACGCTAAAAAATCTCTCAACATATGTCATAACGCTCTCCTCGGTGGAAGGTACTTGCAGAATCATGCCTCCCCCCCCATCCACAATCTTTTCTGATCATCTTAAGGTTTTCCTCCCCCACTGATGAAATGATCCTCGACATACGCTCCCGATGGTCCAGAACATTGGGTGGTTTCCCTGGCGTGATAGCTCTCCTCGAAGCAGAGCATCCCGAGCCTCGCTCACCTGAAGTCTGAGGCCAGCCGCTTGCACCAACCGAATGTGGAATATAGGAGAGACTCCCCTCCACCCGATGGTCAGACTTCGGACGTCGATGCAATAGCCATGGCTACAGCAAAGTAGGGGAAAATAAAAACATAAGGATCTGAGCAAAATTTTTCTAAAACAAGGAAGCAGAAGGACTAGTACAAAGCGCCAGCTCTGCAGAAGAGACAACCTTTTCAAAATAGAAAATTCACCACTTGACAGACGGATGAACAAATATATAGGGGCAAAGAAACAACTGCCCGCCTACCCAAGAGTGCTAATTAATTCTAGCCGCGTTAATGTCACCCTCTCCTACGGAAGTGTACTGGCGAAATCACCCTGGCCCCCCGTTTTTATCGAATCCTACAAATATTGTTACCCCAGGTAACTCAAAAAAAAACTACGGGACCTAGGGAGCCCCCTAACATCAGGAGCATCAGTCTGAGAGGAGCTGTCAATTTAACCTCGAGACATGGCCAGTTTCGGGGTCCCGGTTGATCCGAGAGTAGGCTCCAAAGGCCCACACTGATAGGCAAAAGATAAAACGCAAAAACAAAGGGGAAAGGAAACTAAAAAAATGTGGAGAGAATGGCTGATATAATGTAAACCCCTTTTTACATTGTCAAAAAGAAAAACATCTTTACACAACCCATTTCCCCCGGGGCCGCATACAAGGGGAAAAGGAAGGGATACAAAATGACTCGGAGACTCCTCATCGCTATTATCTTCGCCCTCATCAGGGGAAACTAAAATGCCAGTTCTTCCTCTACTTTATGGGCCTCTTTGAGATCAGCTGACAAGTCGATACCTCTGGCTCTGATTTCCTCTAGGGTCTTTCTCCTCGCCTTCGCCTTAGCATGCTTAATAGCTCGAGTTAGTTTCTGCTCAGGTGCTATTAATATGTCATGAGCTATTCTATGTGCCGTGGCCATATCCTCCTGATAAGTTATAGCATTTCGTTTGACCTCGAACGTAGCCGTGACCAAGGCAGCAACCTCCCTTCGAGCATCCTTGAGAAGATCCCGGGATGTCGCGAACTCCACGGCCGCTATTTTATTTCGCTCCCTCAGCCTGGAGATCTTCGTATTTGGTTGATTAATCTGTGAGCCACTCTATTTTCCCTAAGCAAGAAAGGTAAGCCAATATATATGGGAACACAGAATAAAAGTCAGGCACGAACAAGGCAAAGTACCTGAGCGGCAAGATTGGCCTTCTTCCGGAGCACCATTTACAAATCGGCCCAAAGTTGTCCCAGTTCATTCCCTCCCTAGGCAGAGCGAGCCTCTAAACCTTGCAACTTCGAGATAACTTTTGTACACTCCTTTTCATGATAAGAAAGCTCCCTGCATAGCCGAAGGATGGCATGATTGTACATATCCTTACACTACGGCATAGCGGAAAAGTTAGAAAGACGAAGAATGATGTTCGAGGACGAAATAAATGCATGAGAAATGGCTATCACCTAATGCATGAACTTCTCCACCGCTTTTACAGCATCGGGAATATCTAGATCCACGCTATCACTAACACCTTCAAAGATGTCGGCAATAGAGCCTCCCCCTTAGAGAGGAATCCCCGTTGTGGCCCTGATCATCCCTTGAGCATCCCGTAATTACCGTGACGAGATCGGGAAGCCCGAAAGGAAGTCATTCAGGTTACCGACTGCTCCAGTTGAAACCCACATTCCTGAAAGGCTCCGGTCCCCGACCCCTCAGTATCAACAGCAGCAGTCCCCCGTAAAAACTGCATCAAATCTAGTTGCGCGATTCGAAGCTACATCAACATCCTCTTCGAGGGTCTCCAGCTCATGAGGCCGATCGGAGCCAGCCATTCCGGACTCATCATCCACTATCCAAGGTGCCTGCGAGGCTCTCCCACTCGACCTTGTTTTCTGCTCTATTAGGCATTCATCATCATCTTCTCCCTCGGTGTCAGGATTTGCCTCTGAGGTTGAAGTAGCTGTCCCAGTAGCGACTCGATGCTCGAATGACCTAGTTTTCTTTGCCATAGGACGGACAACAGCTGCCCTTCTTTTCCTCTTCTTACTTGTGTCAGGATCCAAAGTCCCTACTTCGCCACTAGGGGGCGGCTTGATGTGCATATTCTCGCCAAGACCTGCACCAGCGCAGTAACCACAAGACGCTTTCACTAACGGCTCAGAAAGAAACACAAAGTACAATGCGTAGGTTGTAAAGGAACCTCACCATGATTCTTAGCCACCCAACGCTTCTTGACCAGGACGGTCCATGACCGAACACGATATGGGAACTTCTCGTCCAACTGCCCGATCCATCTTGACAAATCTAGAACTGCCTCCAGGTACCAAGCAGCGGCTGCAGGAAGCACAAAAAGATCATTATTGGGGTAGGGAATCTCCACCCCTACTATCTTGCTCCATCAGCAGTCCGCCCTCACCTTGCTAATATTGGTCATGACGCTCGCCGCGGACTAGTGTAGATAAAGTGGCATCGATGCTAAAATCCTCTGACATATCCAGATCAGGTGGGGTACACTATTACAAAGAGGGAATCGCTATGGTTTCCTCCTTAGGCGATCGGAATGGTGATGCAGTGTCGTTCCATCGCGAAACCGTCCTAGAAGTCCTAGCCATATCAATGGTAAGAATTCTTCTATAAAAAGATAAAGGAGTGTCAAAGACAAAAGATTCTGACTTGTGATCTTGGAAATAGGGTGAAAGTGGGAAGTGTCAAGCAAGCGATGCATTTATAGGAACCGCTTGGGGAGCAGAAAGGATGAGCCAATGGCAGTTCTTGGGTTTCTCGATTATCGCATCTCACGTCGCCCTTGCATAGTTCTCTTGAACATGGACTTTAATTCTCTTAAACAGTTGACGTCACATCAATGATGACCTCGGGATAACGGTTCAAAATCGTTCCCTATTACTTCATTCTAAGAAACGGGGAGACTATCTGCATACGGTGAAATCAGAGGGACCGATTTCTTGCCACTAAGGTGCGTTCAAGGAGCCATATTGGTATCTCAAGGCTGGAGGGTTACGATCAAGCTCCCTCACCGAGGTTCACTCACGACCCAATAAAGATTTCGAGGGTGGGGAACTCCGAGGCGAGCAACTAGCATCACCAGAGTCTAGTATCATGCCTAGCCGTCCCATCCCCATGTCTTTACATTGAATGCATTCTGTAGTATATTGTATTCCCCCTCCTATATAAAGGGAATCCACATTACTTTGTAAGGGGTTGTTGTTGCTCCAACTATTCTACACAAGATCAATGATATCTCTCTCTCTCTCTTTCTTTTCTCCAACTTACTCGCTCTTACTCGCTCGAGGCCACTCTTAGGATTTATTGCTTTGATGTTTGTTCTTCATTTGTTGCTTGGTATTGGCCATAAAGAGCCTTCTTTGATTATATTCTAACTGTTATCCCTTCCCCAGTTACCCCCGATAGCTCGAGCCAGATATCGACCTCGAGGCACTTCATCGACCAGTCCAAAGCCCGGTAGCAAGCCCATCGGTTTGATTACTGCCACGTTTTAGAATTTATCTCTTCGTTAAACTTCATACTCCTAGCATCAACAACTCTAACAACTAGCATAAAAATAGATCACGTATTTTTATTGTCTCATTTACAAATTTAATAGTTGTTACCATTTTCATGGTAAACATGGTGAATGCCTTTGATACCATAACAAGGTACAGATTAATCTAACTTTACAAGTCAGGTACATCTACTTATAATCTAACATACTTCAAAAGAAGTGTTACACAAAAAATAAAGAAGTGTTATACAAAAAACAGTATCTTTACATTACTCTACTTGTACAACGATGGAGAATATGGTACTATATATATTTTCCAACAGAAAACATTTTCCTCCAGAACAAAAGGTTCAAAATTTGTTTTCTCTTGGTCATCTTGCTGATTTCTTGAAAGTATTTTTCTGAATGGAAATTTGATGATCTTCTGTCATGTTTCAACGTGGATTTTCTCATGTTCTGTGCGCTTTTCCAATTAGAATTCCTTTTTTAACCCATTATCTACTGTGTATACTTGAAGTCACTAGCCTGTAGGCTGAGACGATTTGTTATGTGTGATGTGTTATCCACCTGTGCGCAACTTGGCTCAATCCTATAGAGGTGCTTATTGTGTATATTTTGACCAATCAGAGGTTGTAAAATGGGAAAGTTGGGAGTAGCGGGGCCTGACTTAAAATCCGATGCAAGTATAGATGTATTTTGATGCATTTCAACTGCTACACTAGTTGATTGATCGACTTTAACCACCAGATGACTTCTGTGTGTGCTGTCTTAAGATTAACTTGCAGTCCGTCTTTAACTCTAAAGGAGTGATTCCTGTTTTTCTATTCTAAAAGAGTTAAGTTGTAGCGGAGTTGAGTTGGATTTTTAAATTTACTGTCTTATATTCAATGATTTATTTAGTGCTTTATCTCTTGATGTTATCTGACTATTCTCTATTTTCAGTCCCAACATTAGAAAGAAATATTGAGGCACAGTTCATGTTTCAACTTTGTCATTAATTGTTGTTTTTCTTGAAGTTGGAAAATCTAATTTGGACTAGAGCATGAAACACTCAGGTTGTCAATCACTTGAAACTGCTGTTGTTGTTGTAACTAATTACACGTTTAACTAATGTTTTTGAAGTTTCATGGACATAACACTTTAAGTTTGCTTTTTTCATGTTTTATTTAACAGGAAAAGTCTTTAAAAAGACCAGCTACTCAATATGAGGTATTTGAGCATACACATATGAAGAAACTAAAGGATGGAACAAAGACAACTTGGATCGAGCCACGAGCCGAGACAACCTAATGTAAGATTGCAAGTTACTTTTTAATACTTTTCATTAATTAAATTTTTTCATATAATAGTTGTAACTTTTTTGCAGAATACTTTCAAACAATCCTTGGAGGAGTTCATTCAGAGCCAACCAACTGATGATCAAGGAAAGTCAATCCAACCATCCGAGGAGAATTATATGGACTTGTGAATTAAGGCGGCTGGTGGCATATATAAGGGAAGAGTTTATGTCCTTGGATTAGAGTTTAGTTTTAGTCGTCAGTCTTTTGGATCTGGTGTCTCTTCTTCCTCAAGGTCCTCGATTAATCAGGATGAGTTTGCGCTATTGAATAGAAGAATAGCAGAGATCACTAAGTTGTATGTACAGGAAAAGGCTGCACGGGAGGAGGAGGCAAAGCGAAGGGAGGAAGAAGATAGGCGAAGTGAGGAAGAAGAGAAGCGGAGGGAGGAAGAAATGAGGCGAAAGGATGCTGCATTTACACGTGTCACTAGTGTCATTTAAAGCCGCAAGGTCCAGCTAAACTACCTCTTAGCATCTGGTGCATTTCTTGTACTATGTTTTTCATCATGCTCTAACAAGACTAAGGAGTAATTTCTTTGATTATTATGATTTTGGGTAGGACTATGATATTGGATGTTATGTATCAATTGGATAAGATTGAATGCTAAATTTCTTATTTGAATGTAGTAGCATTATTGGTTTCCAGTATTTTCAGATTTGGTTAGTTGTTAATTAACAAAATGGATCGGAAGATGCTGATTTTTGTCTGTGAATGTTTAATTGTATTTAGGTTGTTGGTGGTTGTATTTTATTGTTTGGCAGGTGGTGCAGTGTATTTACAACATTGTGCACAAAAATAATTTCCAGATTACTCACGGAATTGCCACTGATTCCGTGGGAAGGTTCATCATTTTAATTGCAGAACTTGCATATTTCCTACTGATATCGGTGGGAAAGTGCATACTTTTTTTTCATAATTTACATTTATCCCATTGATATCAGTGGGAAAGTTCATACTTTTATTTTCAGAATTAACACATTTCATACGGATATTGGTGGGAATGTTCATACTTTATTTTTTCAGAACTTGTATATTTTCCACGGTTATCAGTGGAAAAGTTCATACTTTATTTCCAGCTCCCCGTGCATTTTTTCCATTACTTCCCTAGCTAATATATTATAATTAATAAAAATTACTAATAATATTTTCCACTGATTGTTGGTGGGAAATTTCATTATTTTTCCTATTAAAGTTTCTTTGGAAAAACCGAGGGAAATTTCTCACCGCTTCTCTAGAAAGATATTTCCCACCAAGCATTTTCTTGGTGACTCGCTTCGGTGGGAATGTGGTGTGAAAACTTGATTTTTCCACCAGTTTCCCACTAATTTTGCCGTGGGAAATCTATGTATTTCTAGTAGTAGTTCTTTAGTCAAAAAGGCATGACCCTGTAGCAATACGTTCCATGGT
Organism: Nicotiana glauca; assembly: GCA_026770625.1. Taxonomy (NCBI): domain Eukaryota; kingdom Viridiplantae; phylum Streptophyta; class Magnoliopsida; order Solanales; family Solanaceae; genus Nicotiana; species Nicotiana glauca. The sequence goes on along the minus strand of MU712189.1, from coordinate 381,355 downwards.
TGGTGATGAACATGGTTTTTTCCTGATCTTCTTCTTCCACGACGATCTGATTAGCCTGAGTAAGCGTCTAAGAAACTTAGTAGTTCATGCCCGACCGTTGCATCGATAAGTTGGTCGATATGAGGCAACAAGAACGAAACCTATGGACATTGCTTAGTTCTATTCAGTGAAATCCACGCACATCCTCCATTTCACATTCTTCTTTTTAAGCATTAATACGTTGTTGACCCACTTTGGGTACTTCGACTCCCTGACGGAACTATTTTCTAAACATTTTTCCACCTCCTCGCACACTGCGTCATTAATTAAGGAGTTGAATTTAGGTCTAACATGTCTCACTAAGGGTGGAATGGGTCGCCGTTTAATTTGTGCATAACGATTTACTTTGGGATGCCAGGCATATCTGCATGGTTGAAAGCGAACAAATCTACATTAGTTATTAAGAATTGACTGAATTTACTTGTTTTCTGAAGTTTGCAACCGATATTCGCCTTCTTGCTATAGTTGTTGAGGTCCAATTTAATGGGTAGATGTCTTCTATGGTCGATCCTGCAGCTTCGACCATGCAGGGTCTTTGATACCATCCCCGGGGTCATCGCGCTTCGATCTCGACCATGCTGATTGTTATGCCTCTTTTCTTTATCATTTCTTTGTTGGGTTGCCGTTCTATCTAAGGGAATGCAGTAGCATTACCGAGATGTAAGATGTTCTACTTGTATGCTGAATATTTCCCACGGAATTGGGAATTTGATGACTTGGTATAAGTTAGAGGGGACAACCTTCACATGGCGTATCCACGGTCGTCCCACTATGTTATTATACGCAGTGGCCTTGTCTATGATGTGGAACGTTGTCTTCATACTTATGCCACCGGTCAATGAGCGTAATTTCCCCGGATGTCCATTCAACTACATTGTTAGAACTAGTTAGCATGATGCAGCTCGGCACTATCTTATCTTTGATTCTCATTTGGATAAGTACTCGGGGATGGATAATGGACGTGCCACTCCCATTATCTACAATAATGCATTTCACATCAATATCTAAAATACATAAAGTAATAACGAGGGCATCATTACAAGGAAAGATCAAACCATCAATATCCGACTCATCGTACCGTTCACAGGTGATATATCGTTTGAGTTTGTCGGTAGTGGTACACTTCACGTTGTTGATGGAGATGTAATAGCTACCACCGATGATCACGTTGATGGTACGAGCTAGTGAGGGTGGCTTTGGCAGTCCTTGGTGTTCACGTCCTCTAGCGAAATTGGTTCTTCCCCTATCACTTAGCATATCTTTGAGGTTCCCTTGTCGTAATATGTTTTCGACTTCCTACGTTAGGTCGACGCAATATTTCTGGATTCGAGTTCTGGAAGGCTGCAACCGATATCCCTTCGAATACGTTTGGCAAAGTCATACTTACTTGATTAAACTGGTTGAGAAAGTCCCTCAATCCCTCTCCCAATGATTGTTTAATAGCAAATATGTCATTCACTCTTGCCTCAACCTTCTTGGCTCCAGCATGGGCCGTTACGAACCTGTAAGCCATTTCTTTGAAAGTTTCTATGGAGCATGTTGCTAGCTGCGAATACCATGTTAATGCCCATTCTACGAGGGTTTCACCAAACTTCTTTAGCAAAATGGAAGATACTTGTTCTTTTGCAATATCATTGCCTTTCCCGACAGTGACATAATAAGTCACGTGATTTTTAGGGTAGGTCGTGCTGCCATATATCCTGAGGCAGGGTTGCATTTTGAAGGTATTAATTATGGTATATGGGCATGCATCATCACATTACGATTGCTCGATGAACTGGCCGGTGTCCCTCTTCGGTAACAACTTAGGAGCGCACAATATTTTATCGACTCTTTCTTGGTGCTCTTTTATTTGATCTTGGAGCGCCTTGTTATTATTCTCTATTTCTTCCATCCTTTTTAGAATGGATGAAAGGGTGTTGTCACATGCACTATCAATTACATTGTGAGTAACACCTGTCGTTGGAGGAAAGGTTTGGTTGCATTGCTCGTCTGTTTGTTGTATCGTGCAAGTCCTTGTAGTTTCTGCAGTCGCACCTGGAGCGGGCTTGTTGAGGATGCTTGTTAGTGTGTTAGGTAGTAGGTTTTGGAGGAGTTATTTTATAGATGGGGGCGTCTCTTCCTGCACAGATGTGGAGGCTCCTTTACCACGGGATATTGTTATGTTGTAGTATGGGGCAGTGACTCATCTCACTTAGGGGACGCACTAGGTGTCATGTCCTCACCTATCGTTTCACAACTGTCGTTGATCAAATTCATAAGGTTGGTTGGGAAGTCACTTATTTTTCTCATCCTTTCTTCTCGGTTTCCTATCATGTAGGGTTTTATATACACAAAGAAAGGAGATCTTGGGCTTTTTGACATTAGTGACCTGTGTTAGTTGTAGATCTAGAGAAAACTAAAATTTAACTAAGAAATCCCCACAGACTGCGCCAAATTATTTGACCAAAAAATATATGACTTGGTTCAAATAATTAAATTTGTGTAAATAAGTGTTAATATCAGTTAACAATAATATCTACAGATAAAATTTTTAAAGAATCAATAAATGTTGCATAGGTCTGGCCGCGTAACATTAATAACATGCAATAAATACCCTAGAAATCAAAAGAAATAATGTAGCATTCAATAATAATGAGTAGCAATAAATGACAGTCAAATAAAAATATGAAAAATGATTCACCAATAAATGATGGAATAAGTGGATCTTTCTCCTGATAATGTGTCACGACCCGATTCCCAACCCGGTCGTGATGGCGCCTCTCATAAAGACAAGGCCAACCAACAGAACAACAACGCCTCTTTCAAAATTATTAAACATAAATGTTTGGATGAATACAATTTAATGTCAATAATACTAAGTATTTACAACCCAACACAACCTGACCGGGGTGTCACAAGTCACGAGCATCTAGAAGGATTTTTAATACAACTACAAAGTCTGAAATGCATAGAATAAAATCTAAAAATCAAGAGGAAGAAACTCGGTTCCGCGAACGCGGGCGGTCACCTTGCTCACCTACCATAGTAATACCTTCAATCAGCTAATAACCCGTCACCGGGTGAACAATACCTGCAACTGCACGTGAGGTGCAGGGAGTAAAGTGAGTACTCCAAATCAATGATCAATAAAAGTAAATAATAACTTAGCGGTAAGAAAACACGTAAAGCACTCCATCGTGCTATATAGGGAAGTGCAAATCTTTGAGAAAACAGTAAAACCGTAAAAATCCTTTAGAAAATATCTGGGCTGAGTTAAAACTTCCATTGAAAATATTCTTTCCAATAGTTAAGCAAATGAATGCGAAAACAGATAGTGCAAATCAGCACATAAGTCACCCTCGGGCACAGCATTCCACTAACAATTAACACTAGAGTATCTGATAAACAGTGCAAGAAGTAGCATGGATGCCAATGAAATGAGAGTGCTGAATGTCATGACACGTATTACAAACAGGAACCAATGCATGAATGCAATGCAATGCATATGACCGCTGCGGCGCGCAGCCCGATCCAATTGGGTACCCGCGCTCACTGTTGGGGTTCAGACTCCGGAGGAGCTCCTACAGCCCAAGCGCAATATCAATGTAACACAGCTGCGGCGTGCAGCCCGAGCCATCTATATATCAAGAAATCACCATAACACTGCTACGGCGCGCAGCCCGATCCATGCTCAGTCTAGAAATGCACATAAGCTACTTGGGCACTATTAAAATCATAGTTCTCAGCTCAAAGCATCAATAAAATGTTGTTTGGTTTTTCAAATCTTAGAAAAATAGCTGAGTTTGCAAAACTGTATTAAAAACCTTGGACCGAGATCAAATAATATGCAAAGTAATGCGAAAACAGTGATATCAATCCCTGAAGGATTCACATAGTTGGCACGAAGCCCAAACATGGCAATACGCCCAATATTATGATGATAACAAGTAGTTTCAGTCAAATACGCAGCAAAATCAACAACCGGGACAGACCAAGTCACAATCCCCAACGGTGCTCTACCGCACACTCATATCCGGCGTGCAAGTCACCTCAATACAGCACTATGATGTGCAAATCCGGGGTTTCAAACCCTCATGATATCATTTACAAGTATTACTCACCTCGAACCGGTGCGATCTCTAGCTCGCGATGCCTTTACCCCTAAAATCTGCCTCCATGCACGTCGTATCTAACCAAAATCAGGCGGAATACATCACAATATGCTAAGGGAACAATACGTAATCGAAAATAACCGAGAAATAGCAAAAATCTCGAAAATAGCAAAACCCAAGCCACGGGCCCGCTTCTTGAAAAATTATAAAACTCACATGACCAGATTCCTCGTCTCGCCACGAGTTCATACATATAAAATTTACCAAAATCGGAGCTCAAATGCCCCACTCAAATCCCAAATTTTCATTTAAAAAGTCAAGCCCTAGTTCTTCCAATTTTACTCAAATATCCATGAATTTACAGATCGATTCTTCAATAAAAATGATGTTTCTACACCATAGGACTCACCTCCAAGCAAATTCCCGTCGAAACCCTCTTCAATTTCTACAAAAAAGCTCTCAAGGTCGCTCAACAATGGAGGAAAATACCCCATGCTCGCGGATGAAATATAACATTTAAACCCTTCTGCCAGTCGACTTTCGCTTCTGCGGTCCCGCTTCCGCTTATGCGAGACGCTTCTGCGGCCAAAATTCCGCTTTTGCGGATTACCATTAAAAATCCAACTTCCGCTTTCGCGTCTCCAAATTCTGCTTCTGTGGACCACCACAACCGCTTCTGCGGACCCGCTGATGCGAACCTCCTTCCGCTTTTGCAGAACTACCTTACCAGACAACGGACCGCTTCTGCAACCTATAACCTGCTTCTGCGGTGTATTTCCAACGGAAATACCAGATACCAGCAATATGAACCTGCAACAAACTTCAAAACTCTCTGTTTAACCACCCGAACTCACCCCGAGGCCCCCGGGACCTCAACCAAAAATACCAACATATCCTAAAACATCATTCAAACTTGTTCCAATCCTCAAAACACATCAAACAACGTTAAAACCATCAAATCACATCGGATTCAAGCCTAAGTTTCTTAAGAACTTCCGAATTACACATTCGATCAAATACCCGACCAAAACACCTCCGAATGACCTGAAATTTTGCACACACATCCAAAATCACCTAACGGAGCTACTGCAACTCTCAGAATTTCATTCCGACCCTCGGATCAAAATCTCACCTATCAACTGGAATTCGCCAAAATACTATCTTCGCCAATTCAAGCCTAATTCTACACCGGAACTCCAAAATCACTTCCGATCACACTCCTAAGTCACAAATCACCTCCCGAAGCTAACCGAAACACCGAAATTCACATTTGAGCCCTCTAACTCATAAGTCAATGTCCGATTGACTTTTCCAAACCAAGCCTTCCTTAAAGAGACTAAGTGTCTCATTTCCTATCAAAACCTTTCCAATTCAACTCTAACACAACTGATGTCGATAATGAAACCTGAAGAAGCAATAAATGGGGGAAACGGGGCAGTAACACATAAGACGACGGGCCGGATCATCACATCCTCCCCGACTTAAACAAACGCTCATCCTCGAGCGTATCCAGGTTTGTTCTAGAAGCCAACCAATAGCTGAATGATCTTACCAAGCATATACCTGGGGGTGATCCCGCGTCGCCCTATCTCATATAGGTCCGATAACACAACATAACTAAAATCTCACAACCCATCTAGACCATAAACCGTAGAACCACATTGCACTTTCCGAAATTATACACAAGACCAGAACCTCACACCTATACTCAGAATAAGTCCGAACGAGCTGTAATAACCTATACCTGCAACCTCCGTGAAATCACATGATATACCAAATACTCCAAGTACTCGAAACGATAACTTCTATTCACAGTAGTTACCCACAACAACCAGATACCGATAGAGAACCTCTTATTTAGCTAAAGTCTCATTCCAACACTTTCATATACTGCCAACGATAAATGAAACATGCGATAAACCATAACCATGTCTCGGGTCAACCATTCATGAAGCCACTTCCCTTTGACTAATACCACAATAGATTTTCGGGCCGAACCTCGATATTATCCTTCTAACAAGCCGAAATCAAATCTGTTCGTATTCTTCAACGACTCTAACGATCACCTAGAATCCAACACACCACTTTGGTGATGTGACACCTCGATACAGGCCTAAGCCACAACTCGCATAATACGCGCACCAATAAGAAACGGTCTGAACATACTCAGATCATGATAAATGACTCAAAGGAAAGAGTTGTACCTCAAGCTCATTAGTACCATCACAACACAAGGCTGAGACTCCGTCTCACATCATAGAAATAGAATACCTGAATCTACCCCGAAGGGTCATAACTCCACGTAGCCTCGCTACAATGCACGATCCTATCCACACACTATCAAGCATGAAGCACCTCAAGTCGCTATGCTCAAAATCAACAGCCACGCATAATTTTTTTTGATGTCTGAAGCCAAAGCAATTCATTGCACCCAGGGTGAAACAAATAACATTCGACACACAACTTGATAGATCATAACCAATACTCCTTTTACCGAGCAACACTCAATTACTCTTCCCGCTTGGCTTTCTCTATGGATCCTCAATAGAACCGTACCACATGTGCCAATATCCAACTAATCATAACGTCTCACAACACAGAAAAAGCAACTCATAGATCTCACCAGATCACTAACAAGCTCAAGAACGATCGAATCAACCTATCCCTCAACAATACAACTCGGGACTAACCAAGCTAACTCAAGCTAAATACGTAGCCACATTGGCCTGCCAACGAACTCAATACTAAGAAGCTTGAAGCTGCTCCTACCACTACTATAACTCCTGCCGGATCCGTACAATACAGTGCCCGGGACCAAATAAATACCGAAATCCACAATCTCGCCCGGGGACATGCCCGACCACAAGAAACGCATCCGAAAAAGTTCCTCAATACCGGAACTGAATCAATCGTAGAAGCCTCTACACTGACATCTTCCACGAAGGCCCAATTAAGAAAAGCAATCCTTCCAGTCGTCCTCTGGTCTTTGAAATACAACCACTCTGCTAGAACATATTCCGATGCACTTCGCCACGCAACCTGTGGCATTTTTCGACATAACCCATAGCACAATAATCTAGAATAACCCAACACTTAGACAACCAGTCTACACCCCAATATCATATTCGAAATCTAATATACTAAGTGAAGAAAGATCCACTGGGGCTTCCAAATCACAATTGTCACTAACGGTACCAATACACACGATCCACAACCGCTACACAGTCTGAACCTGAGAACTCCCAGTCCCCAACTCCATATAGCACACGAATCACTGTACCTGATCCCAAATTCCGCAGTAGGAATACATATTACACCTCGAGTACCCAATCATCCTTCGAAAGATATTCTAAAATTCTCCTATGCCATCAAACAAACATAGATATCAACAGTCGATCTAGCAAGAAAGTGCCGTAATACTACCGAAGTATCATCAGTCTAATCACATTACCCTTCTTTCGAGACATATACTCTTGTCAAATCACTTCCAATTAGCAGTACCATTTCCTTGATTACCTTAGGCTACCCGTTGCCTAAGAATTTTATGAACTTCTTTTCAGAACTGAACTGTAACTCATCTAGCCAAGACCTTCCGTCAATCCCATCTAGAAGAAGAATCATTACACATTCCATGCTTCGCATGCCCCAACAAAATATATACATCTCCGAACCACGGTAAAACTCAACAAGAACCCTTTCCCCGTTCCATTTGCACAAGCTAAACTGTTAGGACTGAATCCTACTATCCAAACCAAGATAAGCAAGCTGTCAGAACTCAAGTGCTTCGCTGCACAATACCTATAAGGGCTCACTACCTCGCACACATACAAAGAATTAATCATACCCTCACCATACCGATTCGGTCTACTATCAAGCTATTTCATCTATTTAATTTTCCTTCTGATTCATGATCAACTTGATATTCCCTCTTACTGTAGCACTACAATGCCTCAACCCAGGCTCCCTACACGAGACCCAAGCACAAGACCACACATATCTCAAACCCACGAGCCACGAAATACCCCCTCAAATGTTCCTAGAAATACCACATTCCAGCATGCTCTGTTTGAAGAACTTCCTGCTACTATAATTCGTTGCCATTAATTTCCAGATACTGATACATAGGATCCCATAATCAACATAAAATACCACAAGTCTTGACCTTTTTCAATGAAAGACATTCTCTAATCACATACACTACCTTAAGGCACCTGATTGTTACATGTATAATCTTGAAACCATTCTCGAGAGTCATTACTTCATATTCGAACTGCAATTTACCTGATCAACCGGACATAACCACCCGTTCCTAATTAGTACTCTGACACCGCAGGACATGAACTCATTCCGATACAACCAAACAACTTCCTTCTCTTTACGCTAAGCATTCTTTATCAACAACAACTCAAGACATCCTATTATTTCCATACATCTATGAAGTACCATATAATCCTTTGTCAAAATTTTGCTTCACTCGTGCCATCCTCGGCTCAATTTCTGCAACCAGAACTGATCCGCCAGCATATCTCAAAATGGAACCAACATAGCACATGACCATGCAATCGGCTAATAAACAGCAACCACCAGAGCTTGGCTCGAAGCCATATATCAGGACACACTCAATAACCCATAATACTTTTACTCTAATGATGCCACAATATCATAGTGAGATTAAACTCAAATCATCTACTAGTTTGTGAAAACACAGACCATCTAGTACTAAAATCCTCAGCAAACCTCGCATCCATCCCCACATCAGTTGAGTCCACTCTCTAGAGCGACCCGAATTTATCAAATTTCAACACGTACTCTTCAATTACGCATGAGATATTATGACGATATACATAAGAATCGTACCACTTAAGAACACTCCGCACGAGATCACCCACTTGCTCCGCCTCAATTTAGTACTTCAGCACACCTTTCACCATAATATACGTTACACAATCATTTAGTCTTCATGAGTCTGAACTCATACTGCCACATGTAATGAACCTTACTTTCCAACTAGGAGACACGAAAAATATTCTTCACGCGCCCCTAATTCGGGCTACACATCGAATCACAACAAGAGTCGAACACTTAACAGTTCATCTATTATCCAACAGACTTATTCGTCACTACTAAGTCATATAGATACATCTCACAGTACTAACATACTCCGCACATGGATATCCAACCGCCATTCCGGCTAATAAGGGCTACACTGAACATATAGGTTCAAAACACTTGCTCACACAATCATAACCTCGGTACTTAAGCCATAGGCAAAGATCTGGCTTCAAGTCCTCCAGAGTGGCCTAACATACTCACGAAGATCACATCTCGCCCCTTGATCGGGGAATCACAAGCCATCAAGACACATATAATACTGAGCGCTCATATGTGCATACAGACGTGTGGAGGGAATTTCAAGAGCTATATCTCAAGCTGAATCAAGTACGCACGATAAGAATTCCAAGAAGGTGAAGTTTTTCCTAAAGGTTCTGCAGCCTCTCGAGGATAAGTACAGACGTCTCCGTGCCTATCCGCGAGACTCTACTAAACCTGCTCATGACTCGTGAGACCTAGTAATCTAGGCTCTGATACCAACTTGTCACGACCCGATTCCCAACCAGGTCATGATGGTGCCTCTCGTAAAGGTAAGGCCAGCCAACAGAAGAACAACGCCTCTTTCAAAATTATTAAACGTAAATGTTAGGATAAATACAACTTAATTTCAATAATACTAAGTATTTATAACCCAACACAACCCGACCGGGGTGTCACAAGTCACGAGTATCTAGAAGGATTTTTAATACAACTACAAAGTCTAAAATGCATAGAACAAAATCTGGAAATCAAGAGGAAGAAACTCGGTGCCGCGAACACGGGCAGTAACCTTGCTCAACTACCATAGTAATACATTCAATCAGCTAATAACCCACCACCAGGTGAACAATACCTGCAACTGCACACGAGGTGCAGGGAGTAAAGTGAGTACTCCAACTCAGTGAGCAATAAAAGTAAATAATAACTGAGCAATAAGAAAACACATAAAGCACTCCATCATGCTATATAGGGTAGTGCAAATCTTTGAGAAAACAGTAAAACCATGAAAATCCTTTAGAAAATATCTGGGCTCAGTTAAGACTTCCTTTGAAAATATTCTTTCCAACAGTTAAGCAAATGAATGCGAAGACAGATAGTGCAAATCAGCACATAAGTCAGCCCCTCGGGCACAACACTCCACTAACAATTAACACCAGAGTATCTGATAAACAGTGCAAGAAGTAGCATGGATGCCAATGAAATGAGAGTGCTGAATGTCATGACACTTAGTACAAACAGGAACCAATGCATGAATACAATGCAATGCATATGACCGCTGCGGCGCGCAGCCCGATCTAATTGGGTACCCGCGCTCACTGTTGGGGTTCAGACTCCGAAGGGGCTCCTACAGCCCAAACACAATATCAATGCAACATCGTTGCGGCGTGCAGCCTGAGCCATCCATATATCCAGAAATCACCATAACACTGCTACGGCGCGCAGCCTGATCCATGCTCAGTCCAGAAATGCACATAAGCTACTTGGGCACTATTAAAATCATAGTTCTCAGCTCAAAGTGTCGATAAAATATTGTTTAAGTTTTTCAAATCTTAGAAAATAGATGAGTTTGCAAAACTGTATTAAAAACCTGGACCGAGATCAAATAATATGCAAAGTAATGCGAAAACAATGATATCAATCCCTGAAGGATTCATATACTTGGCACGAAGCCCAAACATGGCAATCAGCCCAATATTATGATAATAACAAGTAGTTTCAGTCAAATACGCGGCAAAATCAACAACCGGGATGGACCAAGTAACAATCCCCAACGATGCTCTACCCCACGCTCATATCCGGTGTGCAAGTCACCTCAATACAGCACTATGATGTGCAAATCCGGGGTTTCAAACCCTCAGGATATCATTTACAATTATTACTCACCTCGAACCGGTGAAATCTCGAGCTCGCGAAGCCTTTGCCCCTCAAGCCGACCTCCACGCACGTCGTATCTAACCAAAATCAGAGCGAATACATCACAATATGCTAAGGGAACAATACCCAATCGAAAATAATCGAGAAATAGCAAAAATCTCGAAAATAGCAAAACCCGAGCCCCGGGCCCGCTTCTCGAAAAATTATAAAATTTACATCACCAGATTCCTCGTCTCGCCACGAGTTCATACATATCAAATTTACCAAAATCGGAGCTTAAATGCCTCCCTCAAATCCCAAATTTTTATTTTAAAAGTCAAGCCCTAGTTCTTCCAATTTTACTCAAATTTCCAGAAATTTACAGATTGATTCTTCAATAAAAATGATGTTTCTAGGCCATAGGACTTACCTCCAAGCAAATTCCCGTCGAAACCCTCTTCAATTTCTACCAAAAAGCTCTCAAGGTCGCTTAACAATTGAGGAAAATACCCCATGATCGCGGATGAAGTATAATATTTATACCTTTCTGCCCAGTCGACTTTCGCTTCTACGGTCCCGCTTCCGCTTATGCGAGACCGCTTCTGTTGCAAAAGTCCCACTTTTGCGGATTACCATTAAAAATCCAACTTCCGCTTTTGCGTTTCAAAATTCCGCTTCTGCGGACCACCAAAACCGCTTCTGCGGTTAACCGTCCGCTCCTGCGGACCCGCTGGTGCGAACCTCCTTCCGCTTTAGTGGACCTTACCAGACAACGGACCACTTCGGCGACCTATAACCCACTTCTGCGGAACTGCTTCTGTAGTCCATTTCTGTAGAAGCGGAAATACAAGATACCAGCAATATGAACCTGCAACAAACTTCAAAACTCTCCGTTTAACCACCCGAACTCACCCTGAGGCCCCCGGGACCTCAACCAAAAATACCAACATATCCTAAAATATCATTCAAACTTGTTCCAATCCTCTAAACACATCAAACAATGCTAAAACCATCAAATGACATCGGATTCAAGCCTAAGTTTCTTAAGAACTTCCGAATTACACATTCGATCAAATACCCAATCAAAACATCTCCGAATGACCTGAAATTTTGCACACATATCCAAAATCATCTAATGGAGCTACTGCAACTCTCGGAATTCCTTTCCGACCCTCGGATCAAAATCTCACCTATCAACCGGAATTCGCCAAAATACTAACTTCACCAATTCAAGCCTAATTCTACACCGTACCTCCAAAATCACTTTCGATCACACTCCTAAGTCACAAATCACCTCCCGAAGCTAACCAAAATACTGGAATTCACATCCGAGCCCTCTAACTCATAAGTCAATGTACGGTTGACTTTTTCAAACCAAGTCTTCCTTAAAGAGACTAAGGGTCTCACTTCCTATCAAAACCGATCCAATTCAACTCTAACATAACCGATGTCGATAATGAAACCTGAAGAAGCAATAAATGGGGAAAATGGGGCAGTAACACATGAGACGACGGGCCGGGTTGTCACACAATGAGTGAGACAGATCCTTAAATATTCGAGTTATTCTCAGATCTGATGGAAAAGTATGGACAAAAATTTCAGTGAAAAGGTGATGTTTGTATCTTAGCAGGTGAGAGCTGAATCATTTAGTCAAAGTGTCTTCTTTACAAAAATGAATATTATATGGCCCTATCATTGTCTCTTTTTCTATTTATATGGGACATATTCCTAAAAATTTTAATGGTAAAAGTGCAGAGAATATCCACTAGAATATTCTTTTTAATATCCTTTCTTGAAAACTAGCCGTTAGTGCTCTGTCAACGGTACTCGACTTCGACCCTTGTTGACATCTCGACTATGGCTCTCGTAGACTTTTCGATCACAGACTTTGCTGCTTCTTGGGCCATCTCGTCCAAAGACAACTTGGAAACTCTTCCCTTAGTATTATCTTGGCATAATTTTATCATTTTAATTTCCATAAGTTATCATGAGAAAATAGGTAAGGAGTGGAAAAAAATAAGAAGACATAATTTCAGTACATAAAAACTATAACGTGTTAAATTGTAAGTGTACAACAACAAAAAATCCAGTATAATCTCACAACTGGGGTCTGGAGAGGGTAGAAAATACGCAAACTTTACTCTTACAATGGATGTAGAGAGACTATTTTCAGTAGACCCTCGGTACGAGCCAAAATGAGAAAAGATATAAACAAGCAAATGTCTGAAAACCCGCACAACTACCTATTAATATACAACATTAATTCTCGACCTTCACACCTTCCTATTAAGGGTCATGTCCTCGGTCTGGTGAAGCAAAGTCATATTTTGCATAATTAGCTCTCTACAATACTTTTTTGGCTTATCTCTACCTCTTCTAAGACCCTCTAAGTATAACCTCTCACATCTCTTTTTGCCGGGGCTAAATTGTGCCGATAGTGTAAAAAATTTATTTTGTGCATATAATTAAACTAAATCCTATTGAAAGATTTTAAATTCTAGCTTCTAATAATTTAAAAATTAAATATTTACACAGTCCGATAATTTAGAAGATAATTACGAATAACCTTATTTAATAACATTGACTGGTTTATAATTGGGTGTTATCTTATGTAAGTTCGTTATTCTGTGTACCATGTTACAATTTGTAACTTATTTTTCATGGCTTTAATATAAAATTTGTAAGTGTATGTGTAGCATATAGCCTCGCATTTCCCTAACAATCTATATAGATTGTGTTTGATAAGACGTTTAAGACTTAGGGTCGATCATTGATGACAAAACTAAAACAAAAATATTAATAAAAATATATTGTCTCCTACTGCTCTAATGCAAACAGAAACCAAGTCTAGCCATATATGACTTCAGAATCGGTAAGGGCTTAGCCATATATGCAATAATGCAAATTAGGCAAGTTGGAGAAAATGTTAGGCTGCCTCCTTATCAAATAATTATAGTTGTTCTTTTGGTTGAGGACCTTCTACTTAAATAAGTTTTTTCGGATTGGTAATAATTACGTAAGATAAAACAATAATTTCACGAGGAAAATACTTGCGATTTGAAACTTAAACATATGAATCATCCTTGTCCATTTCCTCAAATCATTTGTATAGGGATCGATACTTGTCTCATCGGAATTTTTCTCCACCATCCCGATTGCAATTAGAATTGCACCTTACTAATTGCAACTTCACTCTACCTCATTTATTGCTTGTTTGCTTCTAAAATTAACTTATTTTAAAAAATAATTTTTTTAAAAGTACTTTTCAAATAGTACTTTTGGTGAGAACCAATTTGTGTTTGGCAAGTTAATTTAAAAAGTATTTTTCAGCAACAATTACTGTTTGATAAGCTTCTAAAAGGTGCTTCTAAGTGTATTTTTCTCAAAATCACTTGTCAAAAAAGTATTTCTACGGAGAAGCTACTTTTTCTACTTCTAAAAACTATTTTTCCTTCTACTCAAAATTATTTTTTTCTTCTAAAAACTTGGCTAAACACTTCAACTTTAATTTTTTTTTATTTTTTTAAAAAGAAAATTTTAGCTGTGCAGAAGCTTGGCCAAACACATGATTAGACACAAAGTATCAATTATCTCACCATAAGTTTTTCTTTTTATATCTTCTTTCCCACTGTTTCGGAGTTAGCCCCATCTCAAAGAAGAAATGGAAAAAAGAAAAAAACTAAATGGTGATGCATGTTGTTTACCCTCAAAATCGGATAAGCATTGAATTTCTTAGTGATTTTACGAACACGTGAATTAAATTGATACAAAACGATAAATTAAATTATATTTGAAATAAAGTATGATAAAGTAAATTCAAACCACACAAATTGAATAGTTACAGCCTTGGGAGGTGAGCCAACCTTGAACATAATGCACTTCTATCAATGTCAAGACACAGTTGAATAAGAATTTCTATGAGAAAATAACAGTATATTGCTTCTGAATGATTGTTACCATGGCTTTACAAGTAATCAAACCCCCTTTCTATAGTAAGAGAGTCCTATTTTAGGTATTGTTGGTCTAAGTAAAGGTTATTTTTGAAGACTGACAAAGGAACTCAGGATGAACCAGGTCCATCACTCAGGTGCACAAAAACGGGCAGATTTGAGCATGTGGGTTTCACGTGAAGGAGATAAGCTTAACTTGGTGTATTTAATATCTCCTTATCAAAAAGGTTGCATAACTGATAAGGAGAAGGAGAAGGAGTCCTTAGTTAAAGAGAACACAATTCAAGATAGGGAAGGAGTTAGAAGTTAAAATCAACTACAACTCTTCCACCAAGGAAGAGTTGCATCAGAACTCTAGTTATTTCTTCATCTACTAACTCTATAAATTGCAGGATGTTCTCACATTATAGGTGTTGCACAAAAACGCATAAGTTAAACGTGAATTGGGAGCAAAATAACAAGACTTTTTGCAAGTAATTCGTGTGTGATACAAGTGTGCAAACTAGAAGCTACATGAACCAGATTGAAGAACCAGTTCCATAAAGAGTTTTATGTGTCTTTCTTTATTTCTAGTTCAATTGTAGTAGGTGTTTTTATATTGTACCTTTCAACTTTCATAGAAGCGATTGTATTAGGTACCTAGAGTGTTCAAGTTAGAGTTAACTTGAAATTGTCGCAACAATTAGAGGTTGGTTGCTACACACGGATTAGAGTTAATCCTTAGGTTTCCACGCTAAAAATTTTTATGTTCTTTATTTTATGTACTTTAGTACACCGCAATTAGGGCTTATTAAAATGTTATTCTTGGGTGGACAACACATGATTTTAGGCATTTGCTTTACTTTGGTTTCCATACTATCAAAGAAGGGGGCAACGAGGCCAAACATCAAATCTTCATATGCATGCTTGGTTTCTTCGACACATGCTCTCGACGAATTACTGAAGCAACTTCAATGGTTTTGGATACATACTTCACTGGATTAATAGCATGTTTACCTAAGCTGGAGAAATCAGCTTATTTTGAGAAGTGTTTTTTTTAAAAGTGCTTTTGAAAAAAGTACTTTTGGAGAGAAACAGTTTGTGTTTGGCTAATCAATCTGAAAAGCACTTTTGAGAAATAATTTGTGTTTGGCCAAACGTTTTAGAAAGTGCTTTTAAGTGTCAAATTACGAATAAAGACATGAATAGATTTACTTAATAATTAATATTATAAGTAAATAAATAATATTAAAATTTTTCTATTACATGCAATAATTAAAAAAATCTTTTATTTATGTAAAACATGAAAATAAAATTAAAAAGTACTTTATTCATTTAATATAAGTTAAATATATTAAAATTCCTTCAACAAATATAAAAGCATTCACTCCTAAAGTCATTATATATTAGAAAGTGTTCCTAAAAATAAGAAAAAATATTTATAAATTAATATCCTAAGTATTAGGTTTAAGGGTTATTTTGGTATATACTATATTTTGTTAGGGGTATTTTAGGTAAGAAGAAAAGTCAAAACTGCTTCTGCTTCTGCTTTTGGAAAGAAGCTACTTTTTTCTGCTTCTCTAAAACTGCTTCTGCTTCTTCCAAAAAGCAATTTTTTTTTTCTGAAATAAGCTTGGCCAAACACCTCAAATTAGAAAAAAAGTGCTTTTGGGAAAAAAACACTTCTTGCCTCTTGAGAAGCTTGGCCAAACAGCTATAAGACTGGAAATGAAATTTAAATAATGATCAGGATTAACACTATCAAATGCTTATGGAAGAGAAAGTGTTGATCAATTTTTTTCACTAACATTGTTTTCGTTTTGCAGGATACGATATTGTACTCATGCCTTATCATTTAATACGACTTCTATGTGTGGTATTAGCACTATGTGTTCAGTCCCTTGAAGAAGAAACGATGGTAAGCACAAGCATGACAGGACTTATGTGGAAAAACCTTCTCGAATCTGGGGAAGATGGGGCGGAATTAACATAGGAATATGTGCAATTACTAGACAAAGCTTAACAGTGGACAAAGGTCCATACACGAACAAAGGGGCATAGGAAACAAAAATGCATCATTCATGATTACAAAAGTTCGAGGAAATGGTCTTAAAAGCAGCAACAAGTAGTCACTGGATTGGTTACACAATGAATTGGGCTATTTGGGCAATCGAGAAATCTGGACAACTATTGAGGAATGTGGCTACGAATGCAATACACATATGAGCTAAACTTTGATAATATTGAAATGCAGTGCAGAAATGATGAATTATGGGCTAGTTTTGCCTCAAGCTACATTTTTCATATTAGATCAAATGTGATATCAATTTTGAGTTCTTTGCTCAATATTGATAATAGGTGCTATGTAATCGTCAAACTTTATCTTTTTCATTCTGTTAGACAATATATGACAGTGTAATTTTCTTTTATTTTTTAATATATATAAAACCTAAGCCTTGGCGCTTGACTAGCGGATTGCCAAAAAAAAAGTATACCTAGAAGAACCAGGTCCTTCTAGAAGCAGTTTAAGCAGAAAATTGGGTACCACACAAATCACCCCCCTCTTGTGTGGTATTGACGTTTAGAACATCAGGTACAATTCTATAAAAGGTAAAAATATACTGATTCACTAATTTGTCGGTTCCTTATTGATACGTATTGAGATTCACACCATAATACCCGACCGGTCACAAATATTTAGTCCTTCTATTATTTTGTTCTTCTGTTGGTTTTACCGATAATGTTTCCTCGAGCTCGTTCGCGGTCAGGGTAGATTCTGGGATCATGGACACAATGTTCTCAAGGACGGGCATTTTAATCTCGTGTTCTAGTTCAATGGTACTTGGGGTCGATCTCCAATCCCAAGGGTCCGAGCCTGATTAGTCATGTTATAGACGAGCCCAATTTCGAATGTATACATATGTATCCTTGTTTTTGAGAGAGTAAACGACGAGAAACGATATGATCTTCTGATTCTTACCTCGATAATCTATGATAGAAACGACAAAATGAACAAAACATCTCGTCAGTCACGTCTTAATGGCATTAAATGCTTATCAGTTGCTGGTTGTCTACTCATAGATTTGAACCGTTATTTGAAAGCTATAAATACCCCCTTCTTCATTCATCCAAGCTCTACATCTAACCCTTCGCTACTCTTGTTCCTTAGAAATCTCTATATTTTCTAGCACTTGTGTCCTAGTTTCTTAAGATCATTAGAAGAACTTTCGCTTGTATTCATTTCAAAACATCAAGTGTATCTCTTTAACTTCCTTTTTTTTTTCTATATCTTTCCCTCAATTTTAAAAGAAATGGCAAAAACTTCAAAAAGAGTTCCCCAAACAGAAACACTTTCTATATCGTGGTTGGCCGGCGAGGAACCAGCGGCGGAACCTCTTCTGAGCACGTTCATTCCTGGAGGGTGATCGGTAACCACCAATTTTAAGATTGAAAAACCTTTACCCGTACCAGGCCGGTGTGAGAAGGACTCGAGGTACATCTGCTCGATCACCGAAGAAATTCTTCCCACGGTAAAAAAGGATCGCAACTGGGTTGGCAAAGACGTGATGGTTCCCCGGACTGATGAAGATATCACTACCCACGTCAAGGGATACATAAGTGTTTACACTTATCCCTTTATGATGGGCCCGTTGGACAGAGTAATCATCAACTTCTGCAAAAGTTACGAGGTCTGCCTTGTCGATTGCCTCTTATTCTCGCGAAATCGGGTTTATGACATTTGGGCGGATAACTCTTTTCCTTTTGGGAATTGGGTTTGCAATCTGAAGAGTCTCCACCTAATGATTAATTTCACTAGGACACTTAAAGGAATTTTAACTTAAGAAAGGACTAGAGAATGGGTAAGGGCTTGAAATTATCTCGAGGGAAAGGTGTTAGGCACCCCTCAAGATCCACTAGTGTGCTTCCCGGCCATGCTACAATTGTGACATTAAATACAAATAACAAATACAAGCAAGCATTGTAAATATTAAGTAATTTCACATAATGGTGCAAATAAAAGAAGTACATGAGTTTTAAAGAGTGGTGAAATTTGGAAGGAAGTAGTTTTTTTATAATTAAAGAGAAAATGCACAAGTAAAGGGGAGGTCAAATAATTGATGCAAGTAAATTAGAAAAGAAGCAAAAGGGGCGGAGGTTTTGAAAAAAATAGTACTAAAAATAATTGGACAATTTAAAGAGTGATTTGCATAATAGGTGCAAGTAATTGAAGTAAAAGAAGAAATTGAAGAACCGAAAACTAAGCAACTTTAAAATTCTAAAAAAAAGGAAGTGAACAAATAAAGAGGAAAAGGGGGATCCTAGGTTTATAAATAACATGGATCACCCCACACAACACCATGGTAACCGTTTATGCACGTGGTGTTATCACGTGGTCATGACATCCATGTCTACCCTTACCCACCCATTAAGGTATTAAATGCAGAATAATGTCATTACTTATTGCATGCTAGTACCCGTCCCAATCCTAACGGTCCCGGAGGCATTTGGGACTACTAATCCTAAAGGGAAGGGTTATTTGGCTTTTCAGAGTTTTAAAAGGATAAAATTCTAATGCGACAAATAAAACACATAAAGCATTTAAGGGGAAACCTATAGCAGTTTAAAGGATCAAACATGCCTCCTCATTTAAAGAAGCAAATTGTTTAGCACGACTTACGTATACTGGCTATGGTCTAAAATAAACTTAAACGTTAAGGCGCAGCTGATTTATCACATATTTCTCAGATGAGAAGTCTGAATTAGGCCTACCCCTGGTTGTAATTATCAAAGACTAATGCAGTTAATTATTCACCTAATGGATTGCCTAGGTGAGACCTATAGGCATAATATCTAATA
Source organism: Nicotiana glauca (assembly GCA_026770625.1). Classification (NCBI taxonomy): domain Eukaryota; kingdom Viridiplantae; phylum Streptophyta; class Magnoliopsida; order Solanales; family Solanaceae; genus Nicotiana; species Nicotiana glauca. Next base: position 361,491 of record MU712189.1, on the reverse strand, counting down.
ATGCAAAATATACTTACTTTAAGGAAGGTCTGCTGATTATAGAAAAACGAAAGATCTGCAGATTTTAAACGAGATTACTACTGATTTTAGACATGTAGATGAAATAGACGAATCAAATTCAATTGATTACTCCTATAGGCATGATTTCTAAGCGGCATTGGTTTTAAAAATGATTATCAGGATGCGGTAATCATATACGCATGGTATCTAGGATGCAACTTGCCATTAATTTAACCTATAGATTGTTTGTCTAATGACGTATGTATATGCAGAGCTGCGAAAACCTATAATCATGATTTATATATGCAGAAGTGCAGAATCTTATAGACATGGTTTCTAACATGATTCCTAATGAAATGCATAACTTATAGGCATGATTTTTTTTAATGCAGTAATGAAACAACTTATAGGCAGGATTTCTATATGCAGTAACAACTTATAGTCAGGATTTCTATATGCACATGCATAAACTTATAGGCAGAATTTCTATATGCAGTAATGAAACAACTTATAGGCGGGATTTCTATATACAAATGCATAAACTTATAGGTAGAATTTCTATATGCAGTAATGAAACAACTTATAGGCAGGATTTCTATATGCAGATGCATAAGCAGAAAACAGGTTGTAATTGCAGGAATAAATACCTACAACATGATGTCTACCCACATGCATAACATGAGTGACCCTCCCCTTTTCACTATATACCCCATAAGTTATTACAAATTATTAAAACCCGAATGAATCAAGAAAAGTAAAATTACATCAGAAATTAAACTACAACCAATGAGCCTAATTCAGACTCAAGGTCTACAATATGAAATAAACCAGCTTCCAAATATTAGATTTCCAATCCAAGAGCCTCAAGTGGACTGTGGGCAGTGCTTATACCCCAAATATATTGTAGAATTAGATTATAGTACAGTATGGAAGGGTTAGCCCTCAAATGTCCAAGTTTAGAGGGAACTTAAGGTCCCAAGGTAAAGCTCATAGGAGGGGGGCAGAACTTATAGTCAAAGAGCAAGCGTAAGTGCATAGAGGTGGAATTAGGGAAAGCTATGGCAGGATGGTGGTCATGCCTAGCAATTAAGAGTGTTTGCACACCCCTGACCAGCTTGTTAGCCAAATCTTAGGAGTTAGGATCTATTGAGGAGCAGGTTCAGATTCGGGAAGTAATGTGAATATTGCCAGGCTATGAACCTTAACTCAAACACATATAAGGGAGTAGGGGTAGGGATTCACAATAGAAACAGGTGCAAAAAGAGAACATGCACAGTCAATATTGAACATAAATAATAAAGTTGATAAGAGTAAAGCAACTGTAAAGTAAACACATAGGGAGGAAGCTTAAATCAAAATCGAGACATACTACTATCAGGGAAACAAATAAGTAAAATAGTAGTCTTGAAAAGCCAATTTGCAGGCAAGCAGTACAAAAGATCTCAGAAGAGTGTAGAGAATTGAAAGAGTATTGTAATTGAGAATGTGTGTAAGAGCATGCAATTCGAAGTGTAATTGGTTTGTATGTTGAACTTGAGGGTTCAAGGTTGTCTCTCTGCAGAAGGATAGAAGGGTCTTGGCCATTTTATAGTGCAAAAAACAAGCAAGAAAAGGTAAGGGAATAGTTTGCAACCAATCACATAGAATCTACCTTCAATTAACGGATTCTGATTTCAAATGGGTAGGAGACAAATAAGGAAAGAAATTTGATTAAAATTTTTTCCAAAGTAACTCAAAAAGGTAAATACATAGGAATTATTTAAGGCAAAGTTCAGTGTTACACGGTTTCTGATAAGTAAGGAAAGGGAATCAATCAAACAGTCAGTAAAAAAATCAAATTCACAGGCCTTGTTCGAATAAACCAAGTCGGAAAAAAGTAAAGATGCTTCAATTAGAGAAGATTAGTAACAATCAGTCAAACCCCATTAAAGGAATTTAGAATCAATTAGTAGTTGGCAAAACCATTTTGAAAGAAGAATTTCTCATATATAAAGAAAACAAATCAAACAAAAGGGGTCGTCATGTTAATTAGAAAAGAGTCTAATATTGGAAGGTTCAAAATAATAAACAAAGGGATACAAGTTCAGATTGTAGACTCAAAGTAAGTCTGAGAGTCCAGGGTTCCAATGAAGAACCCTAGTCCAAACACCAAATCAAACTTGCCAAGGAAAACCCCCAAATCCCAGGGTTTCAAATCGAATCAGACATAGAGACGAGAAGGAAAGCCATTAAAACAGACTTCAAAGGTCTATTTCAGAGCCTCATGAGAAATAAAACAAATATGATAGCAGGTTTGAAACAACAAAGAAAGAAAGCTAATTTAAGGGCATAAAAGAGCATGTTTTAGAAAAGTCAGAACTTAAGCAAGTGGTGTAAACTTAAGCTACAGTAGATGAAACATGCTTAGCAAGAACACAAACAGAGTCTAGTAAAGCAAACAAAATAAAAGAACTAAACAGTAAAGATATAGTGGAAGAGTAAGGAAAACATAACAAGGATTAGCATGTGAGCACATGAGTAACATGTATAGTAGAAAAAGAAGAAGCGGAAGAACAACACACGCGTAGTAAAAAGAAAATATACGAGCATAGTATAGACAAACACACATAAAGGAAAGAACAGGCAAGAATCAAAAAGATATTTTTTGAAAACCTTTCAGAAACCCTAAATCGAAAATAAATGATTTTGACAAGAAAAATTGGGGAAAACAATTTAGAGGTCCAGTAGAACACAAGCATACCATAGATATAAGAAAATAAATAGAGAAAAACCTCGAACAGCTTAGGGTTTCAGAGAAACCCTTGAAATGAGAAAGGCTTGGAAAAGTCAGATCCTGGGTCAAAGAGGTCAGGAATCGAGCTTCTCGTGCTAGAATATGCCAGAGCATGGCCGGAGAAGCCATGGAACCAAATATCGGAGAAGATCTGAAAGAGAACCATCGAAGTTGAACATCAAAACCTCGAACTCCCAAGGTCTAATGGTGGGGAGGGGTGAGTACAGCCCATACATGGCCTGAGAAGCCATCTATTCCGGTAAAAGTACGGTGGAAAAAGGGTCGGAGACGATTAAGGTATAAAGAACATTCGAGAGAGTCTTGAGAGTGGAGACTATTCAATGGAGGCTAAGAGATGGAAAATGAGGGATTAGGGTAGGTCGTTTGGGTTAAATTATGGAAGGGTAAATTATGCCCATTGATCTGTATGATCAACGACCTAAATTTAAAAGGGTAGGTGGGAACTAGGTATGGCCATTTGGATTGGGTTATTTATTCGGTAAAATTAAAAAAGGGGCCGATCCTGTTGGGGTTAGGATTGGGTCAGTTAAGGGTTAAAATTGAGATGTAAAAGAGGCTGTAATTGAAATAATATGTGGCTAAATGTTAAATAGGCAGTTTTCCCTTTTATTTCATAAAAAATAGTAAAAAATAATTCTAAAAATAAATTAAAAGTACTGAACCAATTAATAATATATAAATATTAATTAAAAAATATTGAAACCCATTTTACAATTATAGAAATGCTATTAATCTTAAAATAGGCTAAAATTGCAATTGTATGCAATTTAGCTTTAAAAATACCAGATAAAATTTTAAAAATATATAAAAATCACCTTAACTATATTTTTGGTATAATTATGTAAATAAAATAAATTATTCATCAAAATTGATAGTTTTGGAAATAATTACTGATTTCTGTACTACTAAAAATGGACACTTAATTGATTTTAAAAATCTTTAAAAATAAGAAAAAATACCAATTGAATAACTGAAAACTAAGCAACTTTAGAATTCTTAAAGAAAGGAAGTGAACAAATAAAGAGGGAAAGGGGGGTCCTAGGTTTATAAACAACACGGATCACCCCACATAACAACTGGTAACCATATACGTGGTATTATCGCGTGGTCATCATATCCATGTCTACCCTTACCCACCCTGTTAATTTATTAAATGCGGAATAGTGCTATTACTTATTGCATGCTAGTAGACTACTAATCCTAAAGGAAAGGGTGATTTAGCTTTTCAGAGTTTTAAAAGGATAACATTCTAATGCGACAAACAAAACACATGAAGTAGTTAAGGGGAAACACATAGCAGTTTAAAGGCTCAAACATGCCTCTCATATAAAGCAACAAATTATTTAGCATGACTTACATATATTGGTTATGGTCTAATTAAACTTAAACGTTAAGGCGTGGCTGATTTATCAAATATTTCTCGGATGAGAAGTCCGAATTAGGCCTACCCCTAGTTGTAATTATCAAAGAGTGATGTAGTTAATTATTCACCTAATGGATTGCCTATATGAGTCCTATAGGCATAATATCTAATAATGCGAAATGTACTAACTTTAAAGAAGGCTTGCTAATTATAGAAAAACATAAGTTCTGCAGATTTTAAACGACATTACTACTGATTTTAGACTTATAGATGAAAGAGACGAATCATATTCAATTGGTTACTCCTATAGGCATGATTTCTAAGTGGTGTTGGTTTTAAAAAACAATTATCATGATGCAGGAATAATATAGGCATGGTATCTAGGATGCAACTTTCTATTAATTTAACCTATATACTATTTTCCTAATGACGTATGTATATGCATAAGTGTGAAAACCTACAATCATAATTTCTATATGCAGAAGTGCAGAAACTTATAGACATGGTTTCTAACATGATTCCTAATGAAATGCATAACTTATAGGCAGGATATTTAATGCAGTAATGAATTAACTTATAGACAGGATTTCTATATACAGATGCACAAACTTATAGGCAGGATTTCTATATACAGTAATGAAACAACTTATAGGAAGGATTTCTATATGCAAATGCATAAGCGGAAAACAGGTTGTGATTGTAGAAATAAATGGCTAAAGCATGATGTATACACACATACATAACATGAGTGACCTTCCCCTTTTCACTATATACCCTATAAGTTATTACAAATTATTACAACCCGAATGAATCAAGAAAAGTACAATTACATCAGAAATTAAACTACAACCAAGGAGCCTAATTCAGACTCAAGGTCTAAAATATGAAATAAACCAACTTCCAAAGATCATATTTCCAAAGCCTTTCTCTTATTTGGGATGTATCAAAGTTCCCAAGAGCCTCAAGTGGACTTCGGGTAGTGCTTATACCCCAAATACATTGCAGAATTAGATTATAGTGCAATGTGGAAGTGCCAACCCTCGAATGTCCAAGTTTAGAGGGAACTTAAGGTCCTAAGTCAAGGCTCATACGAGAGAAGAAAAACATAGAGTCTAAGATTAATTGTAAGTGTATAGAGGGGGAATTAGGGAAAGCTATGGCAGGATGGTGTTCATGCCCATCAATTAAGAGTGTTGGCACACCCCTGACTAGCCTGTTAGCCAAATCTTAGGATTTAGGATCCATTGCATATCATGTTCAGACCTGGGCAGTAATTTGAATATTGCCAGGCTATGAACCTTAACTCAAATACATATAAGGGAGTAGGGGTAGGGATTAACCATAGAAACATGTGCAAAAAAAGAACACGCACAGTCAATATTTAACATAAACAACAAAGTAGACAAGAGTAAAGCGACTGTAAAGTAAACCCATTGGGAGGAAGCTGAAATCAAAATTGAGACATACCAGTTTCAAGGAAACAAATAAGTAAAAAAGTAGTCTTGAAAAGCCAAGTTGCAGGCAAGCAGTACAAAAGATCTAAGAAGAGTGTAAAGAATTGAAAGAGTATTGTAATTGAAAATGTGTGTAAAAGCATACAATTCTAAGTGTAATTGGTTTGTAACTGTTGAACTTGAAGGTTCAATGTTGTCTCTACGCAGAAAGGTAGAAGGGTTGTGCCCCTTTTATAGTGCAGAAAACAAGTAAGAAAAGGTAAGGGAATAGTTTGCAATCAATCACATTGAATCTCTCTTCAGTTAAGAGATTCTTATTTCAAACGGGTAGGAGGAAAATAAGGAAAGAAATTTGATTAAAATCTTTCCCAAAGTAACACAAAAGGGTAAATACACAGGATTTATTTAAGGCAAAGTTCAGTGGTACACGATTTGTGACAAGTAAGGAAAGGGAATCAATCAATCAGTCAGTAAAAAATCAAAATCACAGGCTTTGTTCAAATATACCATGTCAGAAAAAGGTAAAGATGGTTCAATTAGAGAAGATCAGTAACAATCAGTCAAACCCCACTAAAGGAATTGAGAATCAGTTAGTAGTTGACAAAACCTTTTTAGAAGAATAATTTCTCATATATAAAGCAGACAAATCAATCAAAAGGTGTCATCACGTTACTAAGAAAAGAGTCTAATATTGAAAGGTTCAAAATAATAAGCATAGGGATACAAGTTCAGTTTGTAGACGTAAAGTAAGTCTGAGAGTCTAGGGTTCCAAACACCAAATCAAACTTGCCAAAGAAAACCCCTACATCCTAGGACTTCAAATCGAATCAGACATAGAGATGAGAAGGCAAACCATTGAAACAGACTTCCAAGGTCTGTTTCAGAGCCTCATGAGAAACAAAACAAATATGATAGCAGGTTTGAAACAACAAAGAAAGAAAGTTGATTTAAGAGCATAAAAGAGTATGTTTTAGAAATGTCGTTGTGAGCACTTGATTTTTGCCACACTTAAATTACTCCTATAAATTCCTTAGAATTAGGATTTTTCTTTTATTATTTGAATTTTAGGAGTTAATTTCATAATTTTGTGTCTTGTTTGCATTTTTGTGTGTATTTTAATTGATAAAATACAAAATAGTATGCATTTTAATCTTAAAAAAATAAAGAAAACAACAAAAATGATTCTTTGCATTTCTATTTTTGCCTTAGTTTGATTTTAAATTAGGAGTTAGTTTATTTAGGAATTAATTAGTATAATTGTTAAGTAAATTTGGGTCCTTACTTTTAACCTTGCATTTAATACAATCAGGAAAAATTAAAAAAAAAAAAAGAAGAGTAAATAAAAACATAGAAAAAGAAAAGAAAAGAAAAAAAATAAAAATAATTAAAAGAAAGCCTAGTCTTAGTAAATACCCAATTTTGGGCCAGCCCAGACCCAATTTCGCCTAAAAAACCCGCCCTAATCAGCCCTATCCACAAGATTAACCCAGCCTGCCTCTTTTAAATGATAAAACGAAGTCATTTTGGCCCAGGTAAATCCAGGCCATTCGTTGTCTATCACCTAATGGCTCTCATCAATCCAAAGCAATTAATAAAAATGTCTAAAAATTGTATCAACCCTAGAGATAGACCCTTCTTCCTCGTACTCATCGTTTCCCGCCGGCTCTGCCTTATGCCGCCGTCAGAAATCGCCTCACGGCTGCGGCCGGTGTCCAATGACGCCTAAATTTACACCATCCCCTCTCCTCGCTCCCCACTTCCCAAATCCACCCTCAGTTTACCACAAACCCAAACCAAACGCTCCAAATCTACGAAAACCTAAACTACATCTCTGCCGCACACGGCAGCGCCGGCTTCGTTCACCACCAAAATAACACCCCAGTATCTCCCCTACACCTACATCTCAAATATCCAAACCCTTTACCACAAAACCATCTAGAACTCGTCAAATTTTCAATCAAAGCTCCGGTCAGAACCCAAGTTCCCCAAACCTCACCTAATTCACACCACATGGCCTCCTCACCTCCCTCATGAAGAATCGATCGTTAGTAGTGTTCAAAACTTATCAGAGCTGTTCCAATCTTGAATCGAAGAGACAACAGAACCCTAAAGTCATAACAGTAAGTTTTTTACAATTTGTTTCTATTTTATTCTTCTTTCATGTGGTTTTGAGTTAATTCTATGATTGTTTCTGCTTCACAAGTCTGTTTTCAATTTCGTCATTAGCATAGGTATAGGTTTTATTCAAAATGCTCTAGGTTTAGTTTTGATTGTTTACTCCAAGTTGTTAAGTTCTTTCTTCCTTGTTTGATCGTTTCCTCTTTGAATTGATGCTGTAGTTTTTTTTTTTAAATTTCTAGGTTAATTTTCATTTTTTGATTTTTTCCAATTCTGTTCTGAGTTTGATTATGTGTTGGGTTCTGATTGTTTGTTTATAATTTGTTCCAATTTTTTATTTTAGTTACGATTATTAGTTTAATTCTTTGTTAATTTGTTTTGATAAGTCCTTAGTCAATTTTGTTTAGGCTTTGTTTAGTCTTAATCGGTTTGTTAGTATTCTCTTATTATTGTTTAGTCATTAATTAGTACTTCTTTAGTTCAGTACTTAGTTTTAATTAGTTTGTTAGGTTTAATTTAAGATGATTTGGTTATAGCTGAATTAGAGGTATTTGGTTTGACTATAATTGAATTTTAACTAGGACAAAAAGGGATTGGGGTTGGTTAGTAATTTCAAGGGTATTCAGAGGTATTTTGGGCATTAAAAATGGCCCAATTTGTTAAGATTAGTAATTTCAAGACCCAAGCAAGGGTATTATAGGAATTTCATAGCTAGAAGAATACCCTAGGGCCTTCGAGAAGGGGGCTTTAGTGTAAGTTTTCTGCATTTTTATGCAGTTACTTGGGTAACAAGTCACAAAGTTAGAGTCTAATAGTCATTTTTCGGAAAATTAAAAGAGGAAAAATTGTATTAAAGCTTCCAGAACTTTCTGCCCTATTAAGGCCTATAAAAGGCAACCCCAATGCCTTCACTAACAAGTTTTTGGACCACCTAAAATTCAGAAGCCTTTGGATCTCTGAAAAAAAAATTCCCCAAAGTTTTCAGCTACAAAATTTCCCCAAAACCTCTCTTTAATTTTCAGATCTAGATTTGAAATTCAAAACATTCAAAAATCTAAAATCAAACAAAAAAATACAGTAAAAATAAAAAAATATACTGTTATATTGAAGTTTTAGCTGGATAATCTGAATTCCTAGTGTTTTGGACTCCATTGCAAGTCTTTTTTGGAGTTTATTCAGATTATTTTGGGTGCTCTTAATTGCTGAAGGTTTTCTGGATTTGCTAGACTCAATTTCAAGTTTATTTGGGTTTATTCAAGTTGTTTATGGTTGATTTCCTCATTTTTTGACTAATGTCAAACTCTTCCTGGATTGTCGAACTCATTCCTGGGCTTTGTGAAGTTGTATCGAACCTGCAATTGTCCTTGTTGTTGTGTTTAGTCCTGTTGATTGATCTCGAATTACCGCTGGCTCTTGTTCTTTCAATTTTGTTTCATTTCTAGGTACGTTTGAGCTTTATCCAGTGTAACTTTGATGTGGAAATGTAATGAAACTACTCACATATTTGCTCTATTCGTGCTTGCCTTGACTGTTACGTGTTAATAGCTAAATAGGTGTTAGATGCATTTGTTTAATTTAGTTTAATATTGATCTACATGTACATAAGCATGGATTGTATAACTGAACTGAACTAGACTATTTTGAGGATTTTAAAATACTTTAGCTATAGATTGTTGTATGGCTTTAGAATCACGAATGATCCATTTCCAGATTTGTGCTGGCTGTAAAACCAGTATTGTGTTTTCAATAATCAATTGAAGTGAGAAACTTTAGTATATATTTGAACAAGCATGTTGACGTAAATGCATACGAAAAACCAGTATAATCATATACGTTCCAGGAATAAAGTGTACAAATAAAATTCCAAATCACTCTTTAACTTTGAGATTAGATTGTGGGTGGCTTTACATGTTTAGATGAGTTTTCTTCATCCAATTGCTGTACGTATTCAGTTGGCAAAAATGATTTGATTCAATTCTTAAATAATAATCATCCATGGCTATAGTGTAGAAATTAGGAAAAGAGAATAAAATTTTCTGTGTTAAGCTATATTTTTTTGACTAAAATTGAATCAGAAATCAGCAACGTCTTGGGCCTGTTTTTCATTTGTGCAAGGCCCATGTCTGGGCATTTCTCTTTGCATGAGTAGAGCGAAATCAGTTTAAGGCCATTTTAAGCCCAAATTGGTATTAAGCCAAAACTCTTTCAAAAATTATATTAGGAATATAGGGAATTAATTCACAAATATAAAATTGGGTTTCAAATTAGGTAGCGGGCTCAAGCTAAAAGAGCCTTCTCTTTTGTTTGAATTCGGACTTGAATTTGGAGTCCGAATTTATATTTGTGAATTAATTGGCCTTTTAGAGATAAAAAAAAAATAAAAAAAAAATTAGTTTGCTTCAGGGTTAGCCTTTTAATAATAATATGAGACGAGCCTCGCCAAACTAAATAAAATTGCGGGGCCCTCATTAATTATTTTAAAATATTTAGAAATTCAGGACGGACCGTTTAGCGAATTTCACGATCTTCCCAAAAGATAACAACACGTTATTTTTTTTAATAAAATTATATTCCTAAACTCGCGTGTGCATTTCATGCGACCCAAATCCAAATCTAAAAACGTTGAATAAAAATATGTCGAGGATCCGGGTGCATTTCATGTGACGTGATCCAAAAATATGTTCTTAAACGACGTTCACTTTCTTAATAATTGACTAATAGCGGTTAAATCATTCTAAAATTGCACTATAGGTTGGAGCATGTAAAAAATTAGATTTTTAGCCACTTATAATAATTTAAGCGACCGTTCTAGAAACACGGGATCCGGGGGTGCCTAACACCTTCCCTCGGGTCAAGAGAATTCCTTACACAGAATTTCTCGTTCGCAGAATCCAATTGGGAAGTCGACAATTTTCCTCGATTTGGGATTAAATTAAACCGGTGACGTGGGACACCAAAAACTAATCCTATCCCAAGTGGCAACTCTAAAAATAAATAAATAATCCCAATTCGAATAATGTCACTTTAAATGGAAAAACTCCCTTATACATTTTATCCTTCCGGGTAGGTGTATAAAAAAAGAGGTGTGACAGCTCTGCGACTCTGCTGGGCACACGAACCCAGAATTCCGATTCAGGGTTCAAGAATTCGAGCTTAGTATAATTGTAATATTTGGCTTTATCTGATTTTTCTATATGCTTCCATGCTATATGTGCTAAATGTTTTACCGCTTTGATATTTGTTGAAATTGTATATATAAACTGTCGCGAATCCCTTCCTCTTTCTGAGTCTTCTACATCATGGAGAAGGGTGCACTTCGTGTAGCTTCTCTTCTGTTTAGATTCTTTCCCTATTTAGAACAAGGTTGGATAAGTTGCAAAGCCGGCGGAGCTTTTGTATCCCCGGTACGCTGCCTCCCCCTCGGCTCGAGTTGTCCGCTCGGGTAATCCAAGTCTAGACCAATAAACCTAGGGTTTAAACCTAGAAGAACAATAAACTCATGCCAGATCCCTAGTAGGACGTTTATTTGCATCACGTGCATTTGACTTAGGGGACTCAACGCAGGGATTGGGTCTGTCTAGGACAGGTGACCTGAAATAAATTGACCATCCTGATATATCTTACGCATTTATTTACTCAGCTTTGCATGTTGATCGGCTTGTCTAAATGAGAAAAAATATAGAAAAAAATAGCAGTGTTAAGACTCAGTAAGGATAACCTTTTGTTGTGAAAAACCAATGCCAAAATAGTACCGAAATGCTGCCGGATTTTTGAAAAAATGAAAAAAAAAGAAAAAAAAATATTTGAAAAAAAAAAAGAAAGAAAATTGTTGTTCAAAATAGTTTAGATTTTGGCCAATTGGTCCGAACTACACTGGTTTGATTCTCACCGGATGTGAGATACGTAGGCAACCCTCATCGGGTCCAACCACCCTTTTTCAAAAAGTAGCCAAAAAATGTCAAAATTTTAATTTTTAGTCAGGTGACGCCATTCTTGTTAAAATAAGCCAAATGTCCCCAGAAAAGGCGCCGGAAGGCTATTTTTATAAGAACAATCACCCTGAGTCATTTTTAAATAGTTTGCGGGCACAGCCTTAAAATCTTCTCATCAGAAGTGCTGAAAGGCCGTATTCGCAAAATAAAATCCTTGTGTTAATAAAGAATTTTGCAAAAATAGCCAGTTTGTAAAAATAAGTCATTAAAATTCCCTTTTTAAATAAACGTGCAAGATGACTTCAAGTAACATCGAGACCTTCTCAGTCCTGAGCGAGATCCCTTTGAAACTTCACATGTGGTGGCATGACCTAGGAAAAGGAAGCAAAGATACCGTGGTTAAAATCTTGGGCGGCCTAGTTGATCTACTGAACATCAAACCAAGGAAAGATATCATTGAGGCATTAATTCCATTTTGGGACCCAACCCGTAACGTATTCCGGCTTTCAGAGTTTGAACTCACACCTACCTTAGAGGAGATTGCGGGATATGTGGGACTCAATAGGAACCTTCGAGACAGATACCCACTGGGGCCACGACTGATAACCCTTCATAGGTTTTTGGATTTGCTGAACATAAGCCGAGATATTCAAGACCCGCATCTGGCAGAAGGGTGTTGTACATTGCATTTCCTATATCACCGGTGTTGTAACCCAAAAGGTTTTGAGGAGCCCAATACCGGCTTGACACATGCCAGAAATAAAGACAAATGGGAAGCTCGATGGGGATTAGCCTTTATGGTGGACTTTTTGGGAGTGGTGGTTTGTCCGAGAAAAGATGGTCATATAGACCTCGTCCTGATAGGGATGCTAGATGTTGCCATGAAAAAACCTACCAGCACAGTGGTGCCTTTGATTGTACCAGAAATGTACCGAGCTCTGACCAAATGTCGCGAAGGCGAGAAATTCTTTCAAGGTTGCAATTTGCTCTTACAGCTGTGGATGCAAGAACACCTCTGTCATCGCACATGCTATATGAATTACGATTAACCGGGTTGAGTTGTATTGCAGAATTTGGAACCCGAGTGACAGGCATTGAGTTCCCTAAAAGTACTGAAGCCTGGTCATCATGCTTAAGATCCTTGATCGCAGATAAAGTCGAATGGGCTTATGGTTGGCTTCCCGCTACTAAAGCTATATATACGTCGCAAAGGTCCCTTATATTCTTTTGATGGGTATCCGAAGCATACAGCCTTATGCTCCTTACCGAGTTTTGCGACAATTTGGAAGATTCCAAACAGTGCATAATGATAAAGACCTGAGTGAGCAAGTCATTGAGTTGGGTCCGAAGGCTGCATTTCCTGAAGGGAGAATCCGAAAAATATGGTATGAGAAGCCGGTTCCTTGAGCCAAAAACCATAATACAAGACCAAGCTAGAGGAGAGGTAGATCCCAAGTACCTGACATGGTTTGGCAAAAGATTTCAAATCCTAGAAATACTCGCTAAAAGACCGCACGTGCAGCAATTTACAGATGGGGTCCAAGTTCAATGGGATTGGCAAGCAAAGGAGAAGGAGTACCGAGCTAAAATAGGACGGTTAGAGCAACAGGTCCGGGACCTCCAATTCGACAAAAGTGTACAGGCTGCAGCTGACGAGGGCGATAAGAAGAAGTTATCTCATGAGAACGAAGCGCTCAAAGCCCAAATTAAACAAATGAAAATAGATGCCCGGAATCAAGAAAGAAGTCTAGCTGATGAGAGGTTAATCAAAGGGTTAAGGAAACAAATTTCGGATTGCCAAGAAGAACTAGAAAAATCCGAGGGAAATATGGCAAGACTTCGGATGCAATGGGCCAAAAAGATTGAGGAGAGAGCCTAGTTTGTTCAGCAAAAGAAAAGAAATTACTAGGGAACCATCGCCAAGATAAAGGAAAAAATGAATACTATGGAAGAAAAGACAGCCCACCGGGATAAAGAATTTTGAATCGAGATGAACCAGTGCCATAGGTTAATTACAGAGATGGAAAAGGAAATTAAACTGTTACAAGATGTGTACTTCCAGGACATGCAGGTGCTAGAAGCTCGTACACAACAAATAAGCCGACTCCTCTAAGAAAAGGGCCGAATCAGAGAAAGGATCAGAAACATTGCCCATTATATTGTCATGAAGTGTCAGGCTGGCGAGCGAATGGGTCGTACTGCGTCCTTTGCCTCAGTGATGATATTTGTTCACCAAGTCATGAATGATTTAGATCAGTTACAAAGGGGTCTCGCACGCAGGCCCGCGACAATGCCGAACGATGCTCCGCGGGCCATAGGATTTGACGCATTGATGTACTCTTAGTTAATTGCGTCTGTATTTTTTCTTTTGAGTCTATTTTTGTTATTTCCTTCTGCAAGAAACAAAAAACAAATAGTCTATGTAGCTTTTATAACCGCATTTGTTATTAATGAAAATTGAAAATTCCAAAAAAAATTGTTTTCTTATTTTTTGCATTTATTTGCAAGAACTATGCTTGGTCTGATTCATGTGGGGCCGTGATACGTAGGCAATCTACTTAAGATTCGACCGTAATCCTAAGAGAAGAGAAAAAGAAAAATACGAGGGAAATAAATAAAAGGAAACAACAAGAGAGAAAAGAAACACAAAAGAAGAAAATAAGGCATTGAGAGAAAAACCTTGGCCACAGAAAAGGAAAAGCAGAAAATGAGAATAAAGAAGCAGGAAAGAAAAATGAAAGCAAATAAAACAAAAAGAGAAAGAAAAGAGGAAAAAGAATAAGAAGAAAAGCCGGGATGACGCATGCAACCGAAGCAAACATGTAGATATCCATTTAACTGTATAGGTGCATCACACTCCAATGTGCAGTTACCTATCTGTTACTTGTTTCATACTAACCGTTTGCTGCTGTTGATTCCAGCTGAGTATTTTAGAAACCGTGGTTGCTTTGTGGTAAACTGGCCTCGCACCGATACTTCACCAGATCCAAAGGAATAATAGAGATGTCATCGGAAATGACCTTGCCTGCAGTCCCCATATCTGAAGATAGCCCAATCTCTGGGATCCCGGCCTCTGAATCCTATACAGCTGAAGAAAATCGGATCCTGCGCCTGCGCTTGATGGAAATCTGGGATGCTTGGAACAACCGGAAGGAACCCCCAAGCAATATCCCCGGATTCTCGGAGTTGTTCCCAAGATCTGGAGGGGTTACTACTGTCCCCATCAGCCGCCCAAATATTCCTCTAGGGTAACCTACCATGACTGCTAACTTTTTCGGAACACCCTCTGAGGATCACCCCCAGGTGTTCCCATCTGGAATTGCTCCCAACATCTTTACAGCTCCACCATCTTCTGCAACTACCCAACCATCAATACCAAAACATGCTTTTGACCCTTCGGTCTTCACATTTCAGAATCCAGTTTTTCAGGCCGACCCTCCTCACTATCCTCAATATGCCTACTCTCGTTCACCATATGAGATCACACCGGGGCTGGACAAAACCCCTAAAGCCCAAGAGCAGGATGAAATGACAAAAATAATGAGGAGTTTAGAGAAAAGTCTGAAAAATATGCAAGGTCTAAGCGGGCAGAAGAGTGTTTCTTACAATGATTTGTGCATGTTCCCTCACGTGC
>MU712189.1:276730-345616 GCA_026770625.1 Nicotiana glauca | reverse complement strand
TGCAATCAAATGGCGTGAACAGGCGTCAAGAGTGAAACCTCCAATGGATGAGGTTGAGATGGTCACTGTCTTCCTACAGGCTTAGGATGCAGATTATTTTCAAAACATGATGTCCTCTATGGGTAAGCCTTTTGCAGAGGCAATAAAGATCGGAGAAATGGTAAAGAACGGGCTAAAAACGGGCAGAATCTTGAGCCAGTCAGCCATAAGGGCAACCTCCCAAGCCATTCAAGGCGGATTTGGAGGAATGGCTAAAGGCAAGAAGAAAGAAGAAACAGTGATGGCGACATCGGGCGGAAGAAGATATCGGGCTCCTAGACCCATGTTCTCAGAATGAGCCCCTCAGCACTATTATCATCCAACATACGTGACTTATGCTCCTCCACCATATGCGGTAATGAATGCTTAACTTTCGGCCGCCCGCAACCACAAGCTAATCGAAACCCACCTCCATTCCAAAGAAACATGCCACCTTACCAAAACCAATATAACCCTCGACCACCACAAAACAACTTCTGCCCTCGGGAACCACCTTGACGACAAACTTTTACACCAATTGGTGAACCCTACTCCACCTTGTTCCCTAAGCTTGTCCAGATGAATTTGCTGCAACCCGTACCCCCGAACGGGCAAAATCCAGAATCACCATCATATAAACGGGGTGTCAGGTGTGCATACCATTTAGGGGCAGAGGGCCATCATACAAATGACTGCTGGACATTGAAAAAGGTTGTAGAAGATTTAATCGAACAGGGGAAAATAGTGTTGAGGGATGAAGAAGTCCCAAACGTTACCAATAACCCTTTGCCCGCTCACAATAGCGGGCCGGTAATTGGTATGATTTGTGAAGACCGAGACTTTGACCCTGCTCTGAAAGACATAATTGCTATTGCCAATGCCGAAAAGAAACCCAAGGTAGCTATGAAACAGGGAAAAGAAGAAAAGAAGGATAAGCTGTCAACATTAAGCCTGAAGAGAGAACTGAGACAAAAGCAAAGCCGGTGCCTCCTAAACACGAGATTATTTATGTGCCGCGAGATCATCAAGAGAAACCACTAGTTGTGAGCACTCCGAGGAAATGTGAAGTGAAGAAGGGTACACAGATGTATGTGCCAAAAGGGGCCTATGTGGCGCGAGGGACAATCAAACCACCTCGGCTGACTGAGCCAGTGGTTATTGGACGCGCACCACAAAAGCCCATGACTGACCCCTCTGTAGTGCCGTGGAACTACCAACAAACAGTGGTCACATATAAAGGCAAGGAAATTTCAGGAGAATTGCCAGAAATAGTCCCTGTTGAAAAATATTCAAATATACAAGAGATAAACAACGCCACACGAAAGCGTTTTCCATTTAAGAAGCCAGTAAGTGTTGAAGAAGAAGAGACGTTCTTTCAAAAGATGAAAATGTCAGACTATGAAACGGTAGACCAATTGAGGAACTGTCCTGAGCAAGTGTCAGTGCTGTCACTAGTGACCAAATCTGCGGAACATCAGAATATCCTCATGAAAACTCTGAACGAAGCATATGTACCTGCCGAGACATCGGTTGAACAACTTGAAAGGATGGCAGAAAGATTTTTCGCTATCAACCAACTCTCCTTCAGTAAAAGTGATTTATCTCCAGAAGGAGCTGCCCACAATAAAGCCTTGCACCTGACAGTCAAATGTGAAGGTTATTACGTTAAGCGGGTTATGGTGGACGGAGGCTCAGGGGTTGATATCTGCCCACTTTCCACTTTGCAAGGAATGGAAATAGGGATGGGAAGGATTCATCCAAATAATGTTTGTGTGAGAGCCTTCGATGGGATTAAAAGAGATACCATTGATTTGATACTGACCATAGGCCCGGTGGATTTTGAGGTGACCTTTCAAGTGCTGGACATGGATACATCTTACAATCTTCTTCTGGGAAGGACTTGGATCCATACCGCAGGAGCTGTGACTTCAACCCTCCACCAGATGGTGAAGTTTGAGTATGAAGATCAAGGGATCGTGGTCCACGGGGAAGGTGAGCAGTTCATATATCGTGACCTATCTATCACATGCCTGGAAGCGAGGGAGGGAAGTGAGCATATTGTCTATCAAACCTTCGAAATTGTGGTAGCTGATCAGTATGAGGAAGGATATCCATGCCCCCAGCCTTACTTATCCATTTCTTCGATCATGGTAGCCAAGGAAATGATTAGACATGGTTTCAAACCAGGAAAAGGGTTGAGAAAAGCTTTGGAAGGAATAGATGAATCGGTAACACTCCTTGCAGCAAAAAAGTACATCGGGATAGGCTTCCATCCTACCCTGGATGATGAGAAATGGGCCAATGAAAGAAAGAAAGATGGATGGATTTTGCTGCAACCACTGCCACATCTCTACGAGACATTTGTCAAACCCAAGTACGACATAGAAGAGGATGATGAGGTGTTCACGGCGGATGAAATAGAAGATATTTGTGGAGCTATGAGGCAAATGCTTTATGAAACCAATATGGTCCAGCCAGGGGAAGGGACTAGCACCGCTGAGGTGCTCTACATGGAACCAGATGCCAAACTCCAAAATTGGAAGGCTACGCCTTTCCCAATCAGGCGGGAGTCCTGGTAGACTAGCCTTTTCACCTTTACTGCATCTTGGGTTATTTCAGGGTGTAACTCGGATGTTTCTTTTAGTTTCTTGTCTTTTGAATTCATGAATGTAAACCCTGTTATCTTCCTAAAATTCCAAGAAATGAAATCAATATTTCATCATCCATTTTTTCTTTAGTATCTCTGATTTTGTTATTTTTCACTTTTATCTTTTCTTTTCAGTTATAATAATGCGGCTTTAAAAAGCATGACATGCTTGCGGACTTCATGCCCCGACTCAAACACACTGTCTAACTATGAAATAATGAATCAAGAACCGGAATATGATAAAGAGGAGGCTTTTAGGGAAATAAATCAAGAATTGGAACAATTTGAGAACAAACCTAAGCCAAATCTGAATGACACTGAATCGGTTAATTTGGGAACTGTTGAAGAAATAAGGGGAACCAAAATAAGCATTCACACAGATAAGAAAACTCGAGATGCAATAATCCAACTCTTGGTTGAGTTTAAAGATGTGTTTGCTTGGTCGTATGATGATATGCCAGGACTGAGTGTGGATCTAGTGGTGCACAAACTGCCTATTTACCCCGATTGTCCTCCAGTGCAACAAAAGCAAAGAAAGTTTAAAACTGATATCAGTGATAAGATCAAAGAAGAAATCACAAAATAGTTGAAAGCGGGGGTAATTCGGGTAGTCCGATATATTACATGGTTAGCCAATGTGGTTCCTGTGTCGAAGAAAGATGGGAAGACCCAGTGTGTGTGGACTACTGAGATTTGAATAAGGCAAGTCCCAAAGATAATTTTCCGCTGCCCAACATCCACATCCTTGTTGATAACTGTGCCAAACATGAAATACAGTCCTTCGTAGATTGTTACGCAGGATATCACCAAGTGTTGATGGATGAAGAAGAAGCTGATAAGACAGCTTTCACCACACCCTGGGGGCACTTACTGCTATTGGTTCATGCCATTTGGGCTGAAGAATGCTGGAGCAACCTATATGAGAGCCACCATGTTCAAGATTTGGGAAAGTTATTCGAGCGGCTGCGCAAGTATGATTTGAAGCTGAATCTGGCCAAATGTGCCTTCGGAGTTCCATCAGGCAAGCTCTTGGGTTTCATAGTCAGTAGAAGAGGGATCGACTAAATCCAATAAAGATAAAAGCTATTTAAGATCTACTTCCTCCGAAAACTAAGAAGGACATGATGAGCTTACTGGGCAGGTTGAACTATATTAGTCGGTTCATTGCTCAATCGACTACCATGTGTGAGCCCATATACAAACTTTTAAAGAAAGATGCAGCAATCAAATGGACACCTGAATGTCAAGAGGCCTTCGACAAGGTCAAGGAATATCTATCAAATCCTCCGGTGTTGGTCCCACCTGAGCCAGGGCAACCTCCCTTCTTGTATCTGACAGTGTTGGAAAATTCATTTGGTTGCGTTCTGGCACAACACGATATAACCGGCAAGAAAGAGCAGGCAATTTACTATCTGAGTAAGAAGTTCACCAGCTATGAGGTCAAGTATACTTTGTTGGAAACAACATGATGTGCTC
Organism: Nicotiana glauca; assembly: GCA_026770625.1. NCBI lineage: Eukaryota > Viridiplantae > Streptophyta > Magnoliopsida > Solanales > Solanaceae > Nicotiana > Nicotiana glauca. The sequence continues at coordinate 341,475 of MU712189.1, read as the reverse complement.
TGACGTGGGTTGCTCAGAAGTTATGACACTATTTGCAAGCCCACACTACCTGCCTCATAACCAGGTTAGATCCTTTGAAGTACATATTCCAAAAGCTGATGCCCACTGGGAGACTGGCAAAATGGCAAATCCTACTCACTAAATTTGATATAATCTATGTTACTCGCACAGCAATGAAAGCCCAGGCATTAACAGATCATTTAGCAGAATACTCGGTTGATAAGGAGTACCAACCATTGAATACGTACTTCCCAGATGAAGAAGTTAATTCAGTAGAACCTATCTCTAAAAACACTAGTGCTTGGAAAATGTTCTTTGACGGAGTGGTAAACGCAAGAGGTGTAGGCATTGGAGCAATCTTGATATCACCTAATGGTAGCACTATCCAGCTACAGCTAGACTCCGATTCTTCTACACAAATAACATAGCTGAATATAAAGCCTGCATCATGGGCATGAATATGGCAATCGACCAGGAAATGGAAGACTTATTGATCATGGGGAACTCTGATTTGATTATCCGGCAACCACAAGGGGAGTGGGAGACTCGAGACATTAAGCTCATCCCGTATCGGCAACACGTGGAAGTCTCACTAAACGTTTCAAGTCAATAGAGTTAAGGTACATTCCTCGATGCCACAATGAACTAGCTGACGCACTCACCACTTTAGCTTCAATGCTGTCTTACCCAGGAAATGCTCATATTGATCCCATGGAAATTCAAATCAAAGAAAGGCACGGTTATTGTAATACGGTTGAGGTGGAACCCAACATTCAGCCTTGGTATCAAGATATCAAAAAATCTCTGAAAATACAAGAGTACCCCGAGCAAGCCACTGGGGACCAGAAGAGAACCATTAGACGACATGCAAGTGGTTTCTTTTTAAGCGGTGATGTTTTGTACAAAAGGACTCCGGACCTCAATTTGCTAAGATGCGTTGATGCCGAAGAAGATGGAAGAATTATGCATGAGGTGCACGCATGGGTGTGTGAACCCCATATGAACGGATATGTTTTGGCAAAGAACATCTTGCAAGAAGGATATTATTGGATAACCATGGAGAAGGATTGCTTCCGCTTCGTTCGAAAGTGTAATCAATGCCAGGTGCACGGTGATTCAATTCATGCACCTCCAACGAAGCTTCATCCAATGTCAGCACCTTGGACATTTGTTGCCTGGGGTATAGACGTCATTGGGCCAATCGAGCCAAAAGCTTCAAATGGGCATAGATTCATATTGGTTGCAATCGATTACTTTACAAAATGGGTTGAGGCCATCACTCTCAAGGCGGTCACCAAGAAAGCTGTGGTAGATTTTGTACATTCCAATCTCATTTATCGCTTTAGTATTCTTGCAACTATCATTGCCGATAATGCGGCAAACTTGAATAGTTGTTTGATGGGAGAGGTATGTGAAAAATTCAAGATAACGCACAGAAACTCTACCCCTTATCGGCCAAAAGCTAATGGTGCCGTCGAAGCAGCAAATAAAAACATTAAGAAGATTTTGAGAAAGATGATTCAAAACTCTAGGCAATGGCATGAAATGCTGCCTTTTGCATTACTCGGATATCGCACCATAGTGCGTACATCAATCGGAGCCACCCCGTACTTGTTGCTTTATGGAACCGAAGCAGTCATACCTGCAGAAGTAGAAATCCCTTTACTTCATATAATCGTTGAAGCAGAAATCGAGGACAGTGAATGGGTTAAAACCCTGCTAGAGCAGTTGTCACTAATTGATGAAAAGAGGATGACCGTAGTGTGCCACGGGCAGTTGTACCAACAAAGAATGGCCAGCGCATATAACAAGAAAGTACATCCCAGGAACTTCGAAGTGGGACAGCTTATGCTCAGACGCATTATCCCTCATCACCAAGAAGCAAAAGGAAAGTTTGCTCCCAATTGGAAAGGTCCATACATAATCCGAAAGATTTTGCCAAAAGGAGAAGTGTATCTAGGAGACATTGAAGGAAATGATCCTGATACAGCAATCAATGCGGATGCAGTAAAATGGTACTATGTTTAGACCTCCTGGGGTGATAGCTTTTGTGTAATTGAGATGACGAAGGCTTTCTTTCCTGCTACCCCAAACGATATCAATCCCTCGTAAACCCTTTCAGCCGGTTACGCTTCTTTGATTACCCTCTTTGGAACCCGAAAGTACAAAAAGAAAAGAAAAAAAAAGAAAAGAAAAGAAAAGAAAAGAAGAAAACAAAACCAAAAACAACAAAAAACAAAATAATCTGCCTGAACTACGTTTGACTTGATCCCAAAAGGGTACGTAGGCAGCCTCTCCCTGAGGTTCAGTCACACCAAAACAAAATTTCCAATTCCCCCAAAATTGAAACTGCGGCAGATGATATGATGGTTCGGTTATGAATCCGCCGAAACAGTTCCAAAATTGTAGTTCCTCCTAAATCCTTTTTACCCAAAGACCTTATTCAAGTCCTTCCGATCAATTGGCAAAGGCAAGGAAGTGGAAAACGTCATTGTTGGAATCAGATACAATTTGAATTGAGAGAAATAAAATGAGAGAGTCTTATCGGTGAAAACCTTAGGGCACCACAAGGCAATGGTGAGTAGAGAAAATGAAAATGAGAGAGTCCGCTTAGTGAAAACTCAGCAAAGAGCACTATTGGGTGATGGTGAGAAGAGAAATGAGAGAGGTCGATTGGCGAAAACCTGCAAAGGGCGTTGTCGCCCGAAAAGAAGACATCTCATCACAAAAAGAGTCCTGAAGGTTCCCTAGTTTTTGAAATGCGTATCAATGGGTTCACGAGAAGCTGGAAAGTTTGTGTGGGTCGGGCGTCCAGTCCAAGAAGCATGTCATGTTCATTTGAAGCTAGCATACACACCCCAGATAAGTCCTTCTTTTCCCCCCGAAATGGACGCTTTTCTTTAAACTCATTCACTTGCCTTTTGTATATTTCTTCCTTGAATCCTTTTCGGTTTAACACCGGTTCCGAAATTACTACAAAGAATGGTGGCAAGATTGGTTCTATCAGGCTCCACTTGGTCAGAGTCGAAGAAAATGCCCAGCCTCAGCGAGTGCGTCAGGCCAATACCGACTGACCATAGTGTTTGATGTTCTCAAAGCAAAAATATCTAAAAAGAAAGAAAGTCAAAGACAAATGTCCCGAAGGCAGAATAAGTGAAAAGGACAGAGCCCACACGGGTGAGTCACAATGAAACCCTGAGAGTTGAACCCAGTCGGTTTGAAAAGAGATTCACCCTCGAGGCCAACAAGCATGCAAACTTCTCAAAGGAAATGGGGCCGGGATCAAGCGATTAGGATGATCAAGGCCACAAAACCAACCACCGTTTCAAACTAACAAATTGTTCTTTGTTGAAATCATGTGCAATCAAAGCAACCATGCAAGAATGTAGGTGCAATCCAAAAGAAATGAAATACGCAAGCGCTGAAACAGCTTTATAACAAGGAACCGATCAAAAGGAAGTTCTTCCCCGAATTCTTTCATGCTTTTGCTAAAAAAGTGGGAAAATATATAAAACAACAGAAAAAAAAAGAAGAAGAAAGAAATGGAAATGAAAATCCCAAAAGAAAAATAAATCATGGTAGCATAGGACCCCATGCCTTAACCATCCCGGCATAACCCGTGGACCTCCCTGGCATAACCCAAGCACCATTTTCTTTTATCTCGGTATAACCCGAGGACCTCCCTAGAATAACCCTAGGAGCTTTTTTTCCAAATCCCGGCATAACCCGTAGACCTCCCTGGCATAACCCTAGGAGCTTTTTCTTTCCTAATCCCGGCATAACCCGTGGACCTCCTTGGCATAAACCTAGGAGCTTTTTCTTTCCGAATCCCGGCATAACCCGAGGATCTCCCTAGCATAACCCTAGGAGCTTTTTCTTTCCAAATCCCGGCATAACCCGTGGACCTCCCTAGCATAACCCAAGGACCATTTTCTTTTATCCCGGCATAACCCGTGGACCTTCCTGGCATAACCCTAGGAGCTTTTTCTTTCCAAATCCCGGCATAACCCGAGGACCTCCTTAGCATAACCCAAGGACCATTTTTCTTTTAACTCGGCATAACCTGTGGACCTTCCTGGCATAACCCTAGGAGCTTTTTCTTTCCAAATTCCGGCATAACCCGAGGATCTCCCTGGCATAACCCAAGGACCATTTTCTTTTATCTCGGCATAACCCATGGACCTCCCTGGCATAACCCAAGGAGTTATTTCTTCCCAAGTCTCGGGATGACTCGAGACCTTTTTCTTGTCCGGCATAACCCGGTCATCTTCTAGCATAACTTGGATTCGTTCGCAGAGATATATAATCCTGATTTAATTGCTTAGATATGTGTCACAACTAACTCACAAAATTTTCCTAGTGAAAAATGGGGCAGAAAATTTCGTCGTTTGTTTGTTTTAGTATCTTAAGCAGGTTGATCTCAAGACACAAGGCATGAGATGACAAATGGAATAAATCTCAATTTAGAATCAAGAAAAAAAGAAAAGAACAAAAGAAATTAATTCAAACGTGAAGCAAGTAAGGGTGCGGATTGTTCAAAACCTGATTGAAGTCACAAGCTCCGCTGATCCTGTTTTGACCCAATGCTGCATAGAGAAGTAAACACCTACAACTTGCGAGCATCAAGACTCAGATCGGAGTCCACAGCAACATCATCTAAGACTCAAGATCAAGTTCCAAGAGAATTATAGATAGGAATCTTGTAACTCATAGTTGATAGGCATAGCTAGCTTAGCTTTGATTTTCCTTTTGGTGTTATAAGGAGGTCAGTAAGCAGTATCAGTAGCAGTAGCAAGTAGTGAAAATCACAGCTCCTGGTAGTCCCAGCTACCGAACCTTCCAGAACTACACTGACCTGATTCCTTTATAGCCAAGGATATGTAGGCAAGCTTTGAAGCGGGGTTCGGTCAGACGATTTTCAAAATGCTTCTCCTGGAGTGCCGAGTAGGCAAAAATCCTTCATGGTGCTCATTTATCTTTGACCAAAAACTCTTCGTGTCTTCGAGCAAAGAGGGGCAGCTGTGAGCACTTGATTTTTGCCACGCTTAAATTACTCCTATAAATTCCTTAGAATTAGGATTTTTCTTTAATTATTTGAATTTTAGAAGTTAATTTCATAATTTTGTATCTTGTTTGCATTTTTGTGTGCATTTTAATTGATAAAATACAAAATAGTATGCATTTTAATCTTAAAAAAATAAAGAAAACAACAAAAATATTTCTTTGCATTTCTATTTTTGCCTTAGTTTGCTTTTAAATTAGGAGTTAGTTTATTTAGGAATTAATTAGTATAATTGTTGAGTAAATTTGGGTCCTTACTTTTATCCTTGCATTTAATAAAATCAGGAAAAATTTTTTAAAAAAAAAGAAGAGTAAATAAAAACATAGAAAAAGAAAAGAAAAGAAAACAAATAAAAAGAATTAAAAGAAAGCCTAGTCTTAGTAAATACCCAATTTTGGGCCAGCCCAGACCCAATTTCGCCCAAAAAACCCGCCTTAATCAGCCCTATCCACAAGATTAACCCGGCCTGCCTCTTTTAAATGATAAAACGAAGTCATTTTGGTCCAAGTAAATCCAGGCCATTCGTTGTCTATCATCTAATGGCTCTCATCAATCCAAAGCAATTAATAAAAATGTCTAAAAATTGTATCAACCCTAGAGACAGACCCTTCTTCCTCGTACTCATCGTTTCCCACCGGCTCTGCCTTATGCCGCCGTCGGAAATCGCCTCACGGCTGCGGCCGGTGTCCAAAGATGCCCAAATTTACACCATCCCCTCTCCTCGCTCCCCTCTTCCCAAATCCACCCTCAGTTTACCACAAACTCTAACAAAACTCTCCAAATCTACGAAACCCTAAACTACATCTCTGCCGCACACAGCGGCGCCGGCTCCGTTCACCACCAAAATAACACCCCAGTATCTCCCCTACCCCTACATCTCAAATCTCCAAACCCTTTACCACAAATCCATCTAGAACTCGTCAAATTTTCAATCAAAGTTCCGGTCAGAACCCAAGTTCCCCAAACCTCACCTAATTCACACCACATGGCCTCCTCACCTCCCTCATGAAGAATCGATCGTTAGTAGTGTTCAAAACTTATCAGAGCTGTTCCAATCTTGAATCGAAGAGACAACAGAACCCTAAAGTCATAACAGTAAGCTTTTTACAATTTGTTTCTATTTTCTTCTTCTTTCATGTGGTTTTGAGTTAATTCTATGATTGTTTCTGCTTCACAAGTATGTTTTCAATTTCGTCATTAGCATAGGTATAGGTTTTATTCAAAATGCTCTAGGTTTAGTTTTGATTGTTTACTCCAAGTCGTTAAGTTTTTTCTTCCTTGTTCGATCGTTTCCTCTTTGAATTGATGTTGTAGTTTTTTTTTTTATTTCTAGGTAAATTTTTATTTTTTAATTTTTGCCAATTCTGTTCTGATTTTGATTCTGATTATGTGTTGGGTTCAGATTGTTTGTTTCTAATTTGTTCCAATTTTTTATTTTAGTTATGATTATTAGTTTAATTCTTTGTTAATTTGTTTTGATAAGTCCTTAATCAATTTTGTTTAGGCTTTGTTTAGTCTTAATCTATTTGTTAGTACTCTTTTATTATTGTTTAGTCATTAATTAGTACTTCTTTAGTTCTGTACTTAGGTTTAATTTGTTAGGTTTAGTTTAAGATGATTTGGTTATAGCTGAATTAGAGGTATTTGGTTTGACTATAGTTGAATTTTAACTAGGACAAAAAGGGGTTGGTGTTGGTTAGTAATTTCAAGGGTATTCAGGGGTATTTTGGACATTGAAAATGGCCCAATTTGTTAAGATTAGAAATTTCAAGACCCAAGCAAGGGTATTATAGGAATATCATAGCTAAAAGAATACCCTAGGGCCTTCTAGGAGGGGGCCTTAGTGTAAGTTTTCGGTATTTTTATGCAGTAACTTGGGAAACAATTCACAAAGTTAGAGTGTAATAGTCATTTTTCTGAAAATTAAAAGAGGAAAATTTGTGTTAAAGCTTCCAGAACTTTCTGCCCTATTATGGCCTATAAAAGGCAACCACAATGCATTCACTAACAAGTTTTTGGGCGCTCTAAAAATTTAGAAGCCTTTGGATCTCTGAAAAAAAAATTCCCCAAAGTTTTCAGCTCCAAAATTTCCCCAAAACCTCTCTTTAATTTTCAGATCTAGATTTGAAATTCAAAACATTCAAAAATCCAAAAACAAACAAAAAAATACAGTAAAAATAAAAAAATATACTGTTATATTGAAGTTTTAGCTGGATAATCTGAATTCCTAGTGTTCTGGACTCCATTGCAAGTCATTTTTGGAGTTTATTCAGATTATTTTGGGTGCTCTTAGTTGCGAAGGTTTTCTGGGTTTGCTAGACTCAATTTCAAGTTTATTTGGATTTATTCAAGTCGTTTATGATTGATTTCCTGGTTTTTGACTGATGTCAAACTCTTCCTGGATTTTCGAACTCATTCCTGGGCTTTGTGAAGATGTATCGAACCTGCAATTGTCCTTGTTGCTATGTTTAGTCCTGTTGATTGATCTCTAATTACTGCTGACTCTTATTCTTCAATTTTGTTCCATTTCCAGGTACGTTTGAACTTTATCCAGTGTAACTTTGATGTGGAAATGCAATGAAAACTACTTACATATTTGCTCCATTCGTGCCTGCCTTGACTGTTACGTATTAATAGCTAAATATGTGTTAGATGCATTTGTTTAATTTAGTTTAATATTGATCTACATGTACATAAGCATGTATTGTATAACTGAAATGAACTGGACTATTTTGAGGATTTTAAAATACTTTAGCTATAGATTGTTGTATGGCTTTAGAATCATGAATGATCCATTTCCAGATTTGTGCTGGCTGTAAAACCAGTATTGTGTTTTCAATAATCAATTGAAGTGAGAAATTTAGTAAATATTTGAACAAGCATGTTGACTTAAATGCATACGAAAAACCAGTATAATCATATACGTTCCAGAAATAAAATGTACAAATAAAATTCCAAATCACTCTTTTACTTTGAGATTAGATTGTGGGTGGCTTTACATGTTTAGATGAGTTTTCTTCATCCAATTGTTGTACGTATTCAGTTGGCAAAAATGATTTGGTTCAATTCTTAAATAATAATCATCCATGGCTATAGTGTAGAAATTAGGAAAAGAGAATAAAATTTTCTGTGTTAAGCTATATTTTTTTGACTAAAATTGAATCAGAAATTAGCAATGTCTTGGGCCTGTTTTTCATTTGTGCAAGGCCCATGTCTGGGCATTTCTCTTTGCATGAGTAGAGCGAAATCAGTTTAAGGCCATTTTTAAGCCCAAATTGGTATTAAGCCAAAACTTTTTCAAAAATTATATTAGGAATATAGGGAATTAATTCACAAATATAATATTGGATTTCGAATTAGGTAGCGGGTTCAAGCTAAAAGTGCCTTCCCTTTTGTTTGAATTCGGACTTGAATTCGGAGTCCGAATTTATATTTGTAAATTAATTGTCCTTTTAGAGACAAATAAAAAATAAATAAAAAAATTAGTTTGCTTTAGGGTTAGCCTTTTAATAATAATATGCGATGAGCCTCGCCAAACTAAATAAAATTACGGGGCCCTCATTAATTATTTTAAAATATTTAAAAATTCGGGACGAGCCGTTTAGCGAATTTTACGGCCTTCCCAAAAGATAACAGCACGTTAGTCTCTTTAGACGCGATTTTTTAATAAAATTACATTCCTAAACTCGGGTGTGCATTTCATGCGTCCCAAATCCAAATCCGAAAACGTTGAAATAAAAATGTGTCGAGGATCCGGGTGCATTTCATGTGACGTGATCCAAAAACATGTTCTTAAACGACGTTCACTTTCTTAATAATTGACTAATAGCGGTTAAATCATTCTAAAATTGCACTATAGGTTGGAGCATGTAAAAAATTATATTTTTAGCCACTTATAATAATTTAAGAGACCGTACTAGAACCACGGGATCCGGGGGTGCCTAACACCTTCCCTCGGGTCAACAGAATTTCTAACACAGAATTTCTGGTTCGCAGACTCCAATTGGGAAGTCGACAATTTTTCTCGATTTGGGATTAAATTAAATCGGTGACTTGGAACACCAAAAACCAATCCAATCCCAAGTGGCGACTCTAAAAATAAATAAATAATTCCAATTAGAATAATGTCACTTTAAATGAAAAAACTCCCTTATACATCTTATCCTTCCGGGTAGGTGTGTAAAAAAAAAGGTGTGACAGTCGGAACTTAAGCAAGTAGTGTAAACTTAAGCCACAGTAGATGAAACATGCTTAGCAAGAACACAAATAGAGTCTAGTAAAGAAAACAAAATCTAAGAACTCAACAGTAAACATATAGTGGAAGAGTAAGGAAAATATAACAGGGATTAACATGTGAGCAGATGAGTAACATGTACAGTAGAAAAAGAAGAAGAGAAAGAACAAAACACGCGTAGTAAAAAGATAATTTACGAGCATAGTATAGACAACCACACATAAAGGAAAGAACAAGCAAGAACTAGAAAGATATTTTTTGGAACCTTTCAGAAACCCTAAATAGAAAATAAACGATTTTGAAAAGAAAATTTGGGAAAAACAATTTAGAGGTCCAGTAGAACACAAACATTCCATAGATCTAAGAAAATAAATAGCGAAAAACCTCGAATAGCTTAGGGTTTCAGAGAAACCCTAGAAAATGAGAAAGGCTTGGAAAAGTCAGATCCTGGGTCGAAGAGGCCAGGAATTGGGCTTCTCGTGATTGAATATGCTGAAACATGGCTGGAGAAGCCATGGAACCAAAGATTTGAGAAGATCTGAAAGAGAACCATCGAATTCAAACTTCAAAACATCGAACTCACAAGGTCTAATACTGGAGTGGGTGAGTATATCCCATCCATGGCCTGAGAAGCCATGGATTACGGTGAAAGTATGGTGAAAAAAGGGTCGGAGATGATTAGGGTTCGAAGAACATTCGAGAGAGTCTTGAGAGTGGAGACTATTCAATGGAGGCTAAAAGATGAAAAATGATGGATTAGGGTAGGTCGTTTGGGTTAAATTATGAAAGGGTAAATTATGTCCATTAATCTGTATGATCAACGACCTAGATTTAAAAGCGTAGGTGGGAACCGGGTATGGCTATAGAAATGCTATTAATCTTAAAATAGGCTAAAATTGCAATTGTATGCATTTTAGCTTTAAAAATACCAGATAAATTTGTAAAAATATAAAAAAATCACCTTAACTATATTTTGGTATAAATATGAGAATAAAATAAATTATTCATCAAAATTGATATTTTTGGGAATAATTACTGATTTTTGTACTACTAAAAATGGACACTAAATTGATTTTAAAAATTAGAAAAATTTCCAAAATCCTTGGGCATGCTTATATATGCATATACATGTTATTTTGAGTGTATTTTGTATGTAAAAAATACATAGGGAAAAATTGAGTATCAACAACTGCCCCTCTTTACCTGGGAAGGATGAAAGAGTTGTCGGGTAAATATATGATGACCAATTTTGACCGAACGGAATGGTTTGAAGCAACTGACCGTGCTCTGGTTCCTAAGCTGCCTATATATCCCTAGTCTTACAAGAATCAGGACGTAAGTAGTTCGTGATCCATTGGCGGAATATGCCGATGGAGATTTTCGAAAAAAGGACGCGATATTTCGGTTGGGAAGGACGGTCAAATTCTAGTAGGCTGCGGGAACTGGAGGGGGGTCGCTCCTACTGAGACGATCATTGCTAGGTTTACCTGTAAATGAGCATTGCGAACATATATTGTGCATAAATTTAAACGTGATGCAAGTTCCCGTTGGACCATGAATGTTGTCTTAGGACGGTTAGGATGATGTCCTCAGACCATGATGTCCAGGGCCATGAAGCGTATAATAAAGGGTTCGCAGGCTATGAAATGATGTTCTCGGGCTATGAGAATGATGCCTCCGAACTATGATTCCTTTGAATAATTAAAGGTGGCGGTATTTCAGTCGATGTAGGATTTAAGTGGCGATATTTCAACCGATGCAAGACGTAAATAAAGTGGCGCTATTTCAGCTGTGCAAGAAATTTAGATAAAGTGGCGATATTTCTGTCGATACAGGAATTAATTTGCACTTAGATCAATTTATAGATGATCATAAATTTTTTCTCTATATTTATAGTCCTCGAGGCTTCATCATAAGACTTTTCTCTGGTATCAGGAAGAGTTAAACCAATATGAGGTCGAGATTCGAGGCTCACTGAGAAGTGAGATGCTTAGAAACTTCTCATCGACCAATGTGAAGGATAGGCTAAGAGCCTCTAAGTGTAGCTAGAGGTGACTCGGAAAGAGCATGCTGGCCTGGTCGAGTAGGTAAGAAGAGTATTTGAGGTTAGTGACCATGATTCATACACGGTGACTAATGGTCCGAACCCACTGGTACAACAAAAGCTTGATCGGATCGAGCAGCTCAGGACAGAGGTCGATGTGGTAAAAGAGGATGCCGAAGAATGAAAAAGTAACATGGACCACTTGGCCTCGAAAAAAGAGATTGCCCGAGCATAATTGGCTTCGGCTGATGTCAAACCTCCTTTTTCTGCTACTACACCCCGTGGAGCATGTAATAAAGGGAGTTTTTCCAATTAACGGACAATCGAAAGGGGATTTATTATTAAGAGTTAGAGTCACCACTTGAGAGATTTATGGTGACCCAAGTCACCGGTTTGAATCTCGAATCGAGGAAAGAATTGACTCCATATTACAGTCTACAAATGAGAAATCCGGATAAGGAATTCTGTTAACCCGGGAGAAGGTGTTAGGCATTCCCGAGTTTCGTGGTTCTAGCACGGTCGTTTAACTTTTATATTCGGCTTAATTATCTAATTTTAGTACATGTTCAAACCTATGTGCATTTTTACATTTTACCCGCTTTTGATTATTATTATTTTGTAAGAATTACAACATCGTGAAAACACATCTCAAACCACGCCACATCAATGTACCCGTGATTATTGACATATTTCGACTCCGTTGAGATTTGGATTTGGGTCACATAAATGTGCACCCGAGCTTAAGAAAGTGAGATTATTAACACGCGCCTAAAGAGACTAACGCGTTATTATTTTAGGGAAGGCCGCGAAATTCGCTAAATAGTCCGTCCCGAAATCTAAGTATTTATTGTAACCATTTATTGAGGGCCCCATAATTTGTTTATTTTATTTGGCGAGGCTCGTCTCATTTTTATTTTAAAGGTCCAACCTAAAGTAAACTATGATTTTTCTATATTATTTGTCTTTACGAACAAAGAAAGTCCTAATCAGTTTGATATTGTAAATTTCGGGCCTCGAGTCCAAGTCCAGATTCAAACAAAAGGAGGAACCTTTTAATTTTAAACCCGCTATCTAACTCGAAGGCCTAAACTTATACTATGCTAAACTATAAACTAAAACCTTCAAGGCAGGTCCATATCCATAGATTGATGAATGGATTTGTTATTAAAGGCAGCAGATATGCCATTGACTTTGTCTTTATTTTCTTTTTACATTTCTTAGGACGCCTAATGTACATGATTTGCCTAATCAATTATTCATAACTTGTGTAATTTTTGACAATGAAGATTCATACTAGAACGCGACTTATTCGTGAATCAATACACTGTGGCTCTCCTTTAAATCCATTATTTAACCAACATATTCAAGAATGATTATGATAGGAATATACACATAGTAGATCTATTGCCTATTTTAAACATGAGAAAACTTAAGCAAATCTACGATCTATTATTACTGGGCCCGACATTTCCTTTCATCGAAATTTAACACAGTACGGGGCAATTCTAATAATAGTCATATCAGATGTAAAAAAGGGAATAACTAATGGAGATTCTATGGAGCGACTACAGGAGCTAATGGACATGTGGAACAACTAAAAATAACATAGGCCATTTTATCAACCTAACATTAGATTGCTTCCTGATTCAACAGACTCAAACGAACCTACGAGACGATAGTTCACACAGTCCAGTTTCGTCAGTCTACTATACATTAATAGTCTAAACAGTCCATTGCAATTCAAACCATTATATTCGATTATGAAGAAAATACAGTAACTACTGAAACTTCCAGTGAAGCTGGACTTCCATTTCATTTTATTTTAGCTACACTCTACATGATGTTGAGATTCAAAGACATGTACCTGGAAATATTTACAAATGGAAGAAGAAAAAAGATCAGCAGCAGCAATGTAACACAGATCCACAACGATAACAGCAACAAGCACAGTCCAAACTTTGTGAATGAACCCAAGAAATTAACCCACTCAATAGATAACTCACAGTTGACTCAAACCCAATAGATTCAATTTCATGTTGACTCCAAACTCTGTCGCATTTCAAGTATCAAACAGGGACAAATGATTTCAATTTGTTTTGGATTCGCATTGATCTAATAGAGTTGAACTAACACTGAAATTCAAAATGACCTAAGAAGCTGTAATGAAACAGTGTTTTTGTTTGGAAACAATACCATCTTCTTTCAAAAAACTGACCAAAGCTCCATCCTTTTTCTCAAATCAGAAAAACTGAACTCCAACTCTTAGTGTATTATTTTTTATTGTTTTCAAGCTCTTAAGAACTCTCAAAGAACTGATTTTCAGGGTTCAAAACCAGCCTTACTCACTGTTAGCTTTTTAGTTTTCCTTAAGTGTTTTTATTTTTCTCTCAGAACCTCCAAAACAAAAGTCCCCCCCTCCCCTGCTCTGTCCAAAACCCCCCTTCTTTATATGCATACTGCAACCCCTTTTCAACTCTTAAGAACACCTCCACTATTAGGAAAATATTCTGCCCATGATATTCCCTGAACCCCCTACTAGAGTATGTTTTGTTTCATTCTTAATTTAATTGTTATGGGCATCTATTTATCTAATCAACTCCCCATACCAACATGCTTTATTTCCCACTATCATTAAACAAATACAATATTTTAATGCTTAGTGGGAAGAACATTCAAACTAACCATTTTCAAACCTCTAAAATTCCCAAATTACCCCTAAAACTGCTGAAATTACTATCCTACCCCAATCCCCTTTCAATCTGTACCAAATCCATCAGCTATAACTAATTCAACTAAGTGAGAAATCCTAACAATTGACTAATCAATCATATGAGACTAACTCCTAATCAACAACATTTAGTATTCAACAAATTTCAAATCACAGTTTTAAGCTTGAAGCTCAATTCAGACCAAATATCACCAGAACAAAGACGGAAGATTCAGTGATTTATGCCAGAAACAGATTGGATTGTTAAGGTTCAATTCAACTATATGATACAGGGAATAGACTAACACAAAACTTAAATAAGAACATAGGAACTTTATAAGTACACTGAAAGAAGATAAATCTGAATTCATATGCAAGACCAGAGAACTACAAAGAGCAAGGGACCCAATATCAGACAAAACGAAACAATTTGGAATAACAAAAAATAATTTGACCAGAACTGCTAAACTACAATCAAGACGGATTATTCGACGAACTATTTATAACATATGTTAACTGACAGAAGACAACTGGACCAAGAAAAATCCGATGGAGAAGAAAGAAAGAAATAAAAAGACAGAGTTATAACGAAACTTAATCAGATAAACCATGGAACAACAAAAGGAAAAAGTGAAGAAAATAAATACCTTAGAATTTCAATCCTAGTTCTTATTTGCTTTAGTCGAAACTCCCACTTGTGTTTGAAGCCGAGACGGACCTTAATCAAGTGTTCTCGACTGAGAACAAATTACTATGGTTGGACATGACCTCAATTTTATCTTCGGATCGATTCCCAAGTTTTTGGCTCTTCTAAGGTCCGCTCAGTTGACTTATCATTCGACAAATTCAAGCTCGATTCGAGCTAAAACAGTATGGGATTTGGGACGAGGGTAGTCTAGTGGCTTAGGGGTGTGATTTGGGGAGGGTTTAGGTTTAGCACCGCCGCCAAAGGATCGTGTGGCGGCGCTAGGGTTCATGCAGTTAAATTGTCATTTGAAGTGTTCTAGGCAGAATCAAAGTGAACTAACGGGGTTCTAGTGGTGAGAGAGGTTCAGGGGTTAAGGGGTGTGATTTTGGTGGCCATCGGACAAACTAGGGTTGGAGGCTTGGTTCTTCGATTGAATATTCGAGGAGCCTAGTTGGGATTCGAAGATGATGGAGTGGAGATTTGGAATGGGGAGGTCGCAGGGAGTTTAGGGTGTGAAACTGGTGGGGTTTGGTAACTGATCGCCACCGTGGGTGATTTCCGGCAGGCGATCAGCGGTGGTTTGCGGTGGTGGGATTTGTCTGGTCTCTAAGGTTAGAGACGATAGAGAAGGGGGTATTTGACTTGGGGGCGGGGTAAGGTTTGGGAGTTATATACGGGTTGGGGATTTGATCTTGGCCATTTCATCAAACGAGATAAACGGCCTGGATCAGTTAGCTTAAAGGGAACGGTGTCTTTTGGGGGATTATGCGGCTGGACCGGGTGTAGGAATGGGTCGGGTCGTTTAGGCGGGTGAGGGAGATGGGATTTGGACCGTTGGATTGATTGGGATGGACGGCTGGGATCTTTGGATACCTAAATGATGTAGTTTTAACCTCATACTACGTCGTTTCATTTACTCCGTGAGAGGGTTGCCTGGACCGTGTAAGAAAAAATGTTCTGGGCCTGGATTTTGTCAAATTTGGACGGCCCGGTCTAGTTTTTCTCGTTATTTTCATTTCCTTAATTTCTAATTAATAAAACCAAAATTCTAATTTAAATGATAAAATCAAAAATTAACTAAAATGCTAATTAACTCCTAATAATAATCAAAAATTAAAATGTATTCCTCTGTTATATGGGCGGGCTCCTGACTTCAATGTTCAACTTAAAATGTGTTCCTCTATTATACGGGCGGGCTCCCAACTTCAATCTTCAAATTGAAATGTTTTCCCGACTTCAATCTTCAACTTGAAATGCATTCCTCTGTTATATGGGCGGGCTCTCGACTTTAATGTTCAACTTAAAATGTGTTCCTCTATTATACGGGCGGGCTCCCAACTTCAATCTTCAACTTGAAATGTATTCCTCTGGTATACGGGCGGGCTCCCGACTTCAATCTCCAATTTGAAATATATTCCTCTGTTATACGGGCGGGCTCCCGACTTCAAGAAAATTTTCAAACATGGAAGAAAATTTTCTACCCCAGCTTGATAATCTTCCTTGTGGCATGTCTTTCTGCCATTAATAACATGTCCCTTAGCTGCTTCAAATCAAAGAAAATTTTGTTAGTTTAAAACGTGGTGAGCGGCCGTGCCACTCTTGTCGGGGAAGATTTTTCCCTTTCCCTCTTTTCCATGATCCGCATTGTCCGACCATCTTGAAACTTGGTCAATAATCTGCCGGGGATGCTCTTGCTTCTTGTCAATTCTTTATTCACCAACTTCTCGACTGTTGTTTTCCACTTTTACTCCAAACTCTCCCGAAATCTTAGACCAATCCATCATTTGGTCTTACAACGACATCTTTCTTATCCCCATCACATTATCAACATTTACTGGGGATGATGTTATTTGTTGGGGATGATATTCCTACTGGGGATGATATTCCTCCTAGTCTTACAATGGCATCTTTCTTGTTTCATTACGCTTATCTTCGGCCAGTCCTATCTAAATTTCACTTTGCACCATATTGGAAACTGGTAGGAAGCTCTGAAAATCCTTATAAAAGAACAAACTACCATTGAAAAATCTTTAAACAAAAGAAATGAAAAATGATGACTTCAAGAGATGGAAAAAAATAAAAAGTCTTTTTGAACAACTGGGGAAAAGAAAAAGGAAAAGAACTCATCTGAACGGTATAATCGATCCCAATGATCATGTCGTGCATTCTGGATCAACCAACCCAGTCTATTTATATCAATCAACCTTTCTGATGGCCCTACTTTGCATTTCAAAGGCCCCGTGATCAACCTCTCCTGCCGAATCCGCATCTTTCTTCTGCTTGATGCATCGACGGATCCTTTCCGTCAATCTTATCTTGTTTGCCCCTTTTTGACTCCTTATCGCCTCATAGTGCCCTTAGAGGGGTTTTCACTAATAAGACTCTCTCATTTCTCTCAATCCCGTCGCCTTATGGTGCCTGTGGAGGTTTTCACCGATAATACACTCTCATTTTATTTCTCTCAACTTCTGTCGCCTTATGGTGCCTATGAAGGTTTTCACCGATAAGACTCTCTCATTTTATTTCTCTCAACTTCTGTCGCCTTATGGTCCATATGAAGGTTTTAACCAATGAGACTCTCTCATTTTACTTCAGCTGGGGATTGGAGTGTTATCGATAAGACTCTCTCTGCTGAGGATTCTTTTGGCTATCAATTCTTTTCAGCTTATGATCCTCTCCCTGCTGGTGATCAGAGTGTTATTCCCTGCTTCTGTTTGCCTGACTTGTCCCTTCTCGAATACTGATCGGGAAGTCTTTTTTGGACATCAGCTAGGGATTGAAATTCTTTGTATATGGCTTGAAAGAAAAGGGTATGAAGAGTTTTAAAATAATTTTGATGGGTAAGATGTTACAACTCCTGGAATCAAATTTCTTTCCCCGAAATTGAAAACATAACTTCTGCCCCAGTTTTTCTTGCTTGGGGATATTTTGATTTTTATTACACTATGACCGAGTCGTGAGACGCCTATGTATCCTCTTCGAGGAATTAGGTCAAACGTAGTTCCCAATTCCTTTGTTTTTCTTGTTACTTTCTTTTGTTTTTGTTATCATCTTCTTTTCTCTCTTTTTGTTATCATTTCATTACCGATTCCAAAAGAGGGGTATGAAAGAATAAATAATGCTCAAAAGGGGAAGCAAGGGTTAAAAAGTGTTTGGATAGTAGAAAAATTGCCTCTGTCATTTCATTCTCCGATACAGTACCAAGTACAAACAAACAAACAAAATTAAAACCAAAAGAAATCATACATAATATCTCTTGACTGCTTCATAATTGATAGCCATGTCTATACATCTTCCTTCAATATCTGTCAAACATAAAGCTCCATTGGACAACACTCTAGTCACAATAAACGGCCCTTACCAATTTAGGGCAAACTTGCCCTTTGCTTCGGCCAGGTGTAGAAGGATCCGTTTCAACAATTGTTGCCCCACTTCAAATTTCCTGGGACGTACCTTCTTATTGTATGCTCTTGCCATCCTCTTTTGCTATAACTGGCCATGACATACTGCTGCCAATCTCTTTTCATCAATCAAGTTCAAATGCTCCAATCGGGCTTTGACCCATTCATCATCATCAATCTCGGCCTCAGCAACAATCCGAAGAGACAGAATTTCAACCTCTGCCTGTATCACTGCTTCGGTCCCATATACCAACAAATAAGGAGTTGCACCTACTGAAGTACGAATAGTAGTGCGATAACCCAACAATGCAAATGGTAAGTTTTCATGCCATTGTCTGGACCCTTCTACCATCTTCCTCAATATCTTCTTTATGTTCTTGTTGGCTGCCTCAACTGCTCCATTCGCCTTAGGACGATACGGGGTAGAGTTACGGTGTGTAATCTTGAACTGTTGACATATTTGTTTCATCAAACTGCTGTTAAGATTAGCACCATTATCCGTGATGATCACCTTTGGGATCCCAAATCTACAGATGATATGGGAATGAACAAAATCCACCACGACTTTCTTGGTTACCGACTTGAAAGTTTTAGCTTCAACCCACTTGGTGAAAGAATCAATGGTCACCAGAATGAACATATGACCGTTGGAAGCTTCTGGCTCAATAGGTTCAATGGCATCCATCCCCCATGCGACAAATGGCCATGGTGCTGACATTATGTGTAATTCTGTTGGCAGAGAATGAATCAGATCTCCGTGTATCTGGCATTGATGGCATTTTCGCACGAAGCTGATACAATCTCGCTCCATAGTGAGCCAATAATATCCTGCTCGAAGAATCTTCTTCGCCAATACATATCCGCTCATATGTGGCCTACAAACTCGAGAATGCACCTCTGTCATGACTGTCGCGGCTTGGCTAGCATCTATGCAACTTAGCCATCCCAAATCCAGTGTTCTTTTGTACAACACTCCTCCACCTGTCCTAGACGGAGCCAACCCATGTGTTGAGTCCCCTAAGTCAAATGCACATGATGCAAACAAACGTTCCTACTAGGGGTCCGGCTTGAGGCTGTGTTTTTTTAGGTTTACATCCTGGGGTTGGGTTGTGTTCTAGACCTGGCTTACCCGAGCAGACAACTCGAGCCGAAGAGGAGGCAATGTACTGGGAGCACTGATGTCTACCTGGCCTTATTTCTTTCCCAACCCCGTTCTTATTTAGTATAACTTCTACTGAAAAAGCAAGCCATGCAAACGTGTGCACCATTTTCAGAAGACTCAGAGGGGTGGCGTAAGAAGACAGTTATATACAATTCAAACAATATTAAAGAGGTAAATAGATAGCATTTAGCACAAAAAGTTCACAGAATATAGTAATATTAACAATAAATGAAGCCAAGTAAAAATCGTATTAACAAGATTGAATTCTTGAATCCTGAAACAGAGATTCTGGGCTTTTGTTCCCCAGCAGAGTCGCCAGAGCTGTCACACTTCCTTTTTCCTACTCCCCTAAGGGTATAAGGGAGTTTTTTCCAATTAAGTGACAATCGAAATGGGATTATTTAATAAAATCCTAGTTACCACTTGGGATAAGTTATAGTATCCCAAGTCACCAGTTTTAAATCCCAAATCAAGGATATTTGACTCTATTTACGTTCTGCGAGCGCAGAATTTTGGGTAAGGAATTCTGTTAACCCGGGAGAAGGTGTTAGGTATTCCCGAGTTCCGTGGTCTAGCATGGTTTCTTTGATCATACTCGACTTATTAAGTTGCTCAATTAATTATTTTAGAACCTATGTACATCCCCCCTTAACCGCTTTTAATCTTGATTTATTCATACTTAAGGAGTTATCTTAAAACGAGTCACGGTATACGTACTCATTTCGTTTGACGTGTCAAGAATCATGCCACGCTAACGTATCCATAATTAGTAACGCTTTATTATTATTAAGAAAAGTTTGGCCAAAGTTACACGAATGCATACTCCGATTTTGTTTTCAAAATCGTAATCATGTCATACGAACGTGTCCATAATCACAATGATATATTTAGCGGGCCTAGAGCAGCTACGAGTATTTGTCAATTTTATATCTAAGTCATAAAATTTATACTAGGGCCATGAATGATTAAAATGTGGATGGCACACCTCAGACTACATAAATGAAATTAAATATGGCCTATTAGCACCTATTTTATTATTAAGAAAGTTTGTTCAAAGTAGCGCGAACATAATACATCCAAATTGGTTTTAGAATCGTAATTATGTCACGCTAACGTGTACACAATCACAATTGTATTTTAGGCGTGCCGAAAGGTTTTTCCATGAATATTCATTTTAAATAACTAGTTATGTTATTTATGAAGGCCATATGTGATATAGTTAAAATGGCCCAACTCCATGCAATTAAAGAGTTACTCAAACCAACGTAATCAAAGGCCACTCTTGCACAAATATTAGTTGGAAGGAATAATGGTGTTTGTACTTGACCTTTAAGTATTTGGGCCAAATTTGCTTTGGGCTTTCACCCACAAAAATGGTGTAAAGGAGAACTGGGCTGGAAGGCGAGCCCAAGGAATGTGATTAGGCAAATGCCCGCTCATCTCCAAATGGCTCCAAAATCCAGGCCCAAATCAACATTGTTCTGAGTAAGCTAATTCTAGAGAAAGAAAAATGAGACAGGTGAACAAGGATTGAGCTCAAACATCAAGCCCAAAATAAAGTGGACCAACCCAGATCCAAGCAGCCCTACTTGGGCCTGATTTCCAATCTCAAACTGGGCAAGGACACTTCAGAAAGTATTGTCCCTAATGAGGCCTAGCTAAACATGATCCACACACCATAATATACAGTATTCCTAAAGTTAACTTAAACAACTTGGCCATATTCTGCATGGTTCAAGGTTTTACCAATTAATGTTGGGGAGAGGGGGATAAATCTGGAGCTAAAATCAACACATTAATCATGATGAATTCACTGGTATAATCTACTTAATAGTCCAACGAATCATCATATATTTATACATTCTTTCTCAAATCATATCTTTCAAAAGATCTTAGATACTAAAACTAGATTCTAAGATAAAATAGTCCATCGAAGTTATTATATGGACAAGCCTTGAATATAAAAATCGACACTGATTTCAACGGGCTTAAACAAAACCAAAAGAAGAGTGTTGAATCTAACTTAGACCCATGCTGCAGGAAGTTAAAAGATTCTACATATCCAACAAATAAGGCTTTAGCTAATTCACAAACCAACATGCTAAACTTGGATACTGATCCAAACTTACAAATGAGATTCAAATCAGTAACATAAATGAGCAAATGAAACACATAAAGGAAAACTAAATTACTACAGAAAATGAATGATCTTAAAGAACATAGGAATAGAATTCAACAAGGAACATCATCCATTAGATTTCCAATGTTGGATTACATATTTGCACTTCAATATGTCATTCATGGTCCAAGAAATACCCGGAGGTAAAAATAAAGCAAAAGAAGACGAGGATTTCAGCAAGCAGAATAATGAATACATCCACAAATTAACACAATAATGTTTAGCTTCCTTGAACCAGTTTTAAACCCAGATAACTCAAAAATCCTTTGAAAAGCTATTGCTAAATGTGAAACCATGGAGTAATTCTAAGCAATTTTTAACTAAAAATGGTGCATAAACTTTGAGTATTTTTTAAGGTATCAATGACTGATTTTGAGTGTAAGAATGGTCTATATATAGCCCCTTTTGGGTGCCATGTGCTGCAGAAATAGAATGAGAATTATTCCCTCACACAAGCATCTTTTTTAACAGAACGGGACAACTAGCAGCCTATAATTGGCCCCAGCACTTGTGTTGGCCAAATAGGGTCAGCTGCCCCTATTCTAGAACATTCTAAAATGAATTTATCCAATTTCTGAACTGTTTGCCCTCTTTTATGACCCCCCTCAACTTTTTTATTGTTCAATTAATACCTCCCAAATTTTTGAATAATTTACAAACTGTGGCAAACAGGAACTGCAATCAAATACTGGAAAACAGATCAAATACCAAGCAGAAATGCAACTAAACCTAAATTCATTTAACATGAGCCAAATCAGCAATGAAAAAGAAAAAGAAATAATCTGACCTACGACTAAAATAAATCCAAAACTAACAATAATGAAACAAATCATATTGAACAAGGGAATCATAATAACAACAAAGCAAAAAAAACCAGGAATTAACAATAATAGATTAGATTGATTTAAAGGCTAAACTTAATTAAACATAAACTAAGTCGTGTTAAGAAACCTAATAGCAATTGACAAACTATTGAATCTGAGGCCAAACACAAAGAAAGGAAACCTAAATTACTTCATTCTTGGTCAAAGAAAAAGAAAAACAGAAGCAAATAGAGTAAAGAAAAAGAGAAGAAGATAAAGAAAAAGAGAACAACGGAGAGCTAGAAAGAGAACCAAGACAGTAGAAATACTTACACTTACGCGGACAAACATTTAGGTTAGGTGGGACCCATACCTTTTCTGATTTAAACAAAAATAAGTGTTAATCGAATGTTCTTGTCGAGAACAAATGATTAACACTCCTTTTAGGCCAAATCTTCTTCAGAAACTAGAAGGCATGGGACTTAGGCTTTTACATGACGAACCAGAGATAGAAACAGACCTAGGTTTCTATTTAGATCTGGAATTAATGGAAAAGGGTGGGGACTTTGGGGAAATCAACACTGGACTATTGTTTAAGGGAGTATAAGGAGTGTATGGTGTAGTTCTGGGATTATTTTGGTGACACAGGTTGAACTTGAAATCTGAAATATGTGGATTTGGGTGGTATTTTCGGGAAACTAGTGGTAAAATGGTGTTGGAGATGGGCTCGGGGTTGTGGAGGGTGAATTTGGGAGGTTTTGGAGCCGTTTATGGAGTCGCCACTGACGGAGGGTCTCAAGGCAGCGATCTCTAGGGTTTTGAGAGAGACGGAGAAGTGAGAAGGGATTGACTGGAGGTGGGCTTGATTCAGACAGTTTTATACGGTAGGGGGTGAGTTACTGTCCGTTAGAATTATAATGGATGGACGGCTAAGATCGAATGGGTTAAAATTGCGTCATTTTTAGGTGGGGCATGCTTGGACCGGGCAGACTGGTTCTTTTGGGCTTCGGTTTGGGGGGTTTTTTTTTGTAGGGAATTGGGCTTGTGCCGACTTGGGTATAGATGGCCCAAAGCTAAATTAAACCCTTACCACTTCCTTTCTCGTTTTGTTTTCTTTCTTAATAATTTTTTTCCTTTTCTATAATTAATTAAAATCCTCAATTGATCTAATTTGTAAATTTTAATTAATTATCTATTATAAACAATATGGAAAGTCACTTAATCCTAAATCAAAAGATAAAAACTACTATTCTAAAATTAAAAGCTAAAAATGTAAAAGTAAGCTAATTTTTGTGATTTTTAATTTTAATAAAGCAACTAATTTACTAATTAACCATAAAATGTAGAAATTGAACCTAGATGCAATCTATGGTATTTTTGGCATTTTCAAGATTTTAACAAAAAATAAACATGCACAGAAATGCAAACAATTAGCAAATTCCCACACAATGCTATAAAATTGTAAAAAATAGAAAAAAATTATTTTTCTTGTATTTTATGTGAGTAATTCCTATAGAGAAAAAATCACGTGCTCACAGTTGCCCCTCTTTTCTCGGAAATACGAAGAGTTTTCATGCAAAGATAAAATGAGCGGATACGAGCGATTTTTGCCCGTTTGCATACTCAGTGTGAAGCATTTTTTAAAGATTTGATTGTACCTTGCTTCTGATTTTGCCTACATATCCTTGGCTATAAAGGAATCAGGTCAATGTAGTTTGGGAAGTTTCGGTAGTACTAGGAAGCTGTAATTTCACTGTTGCTGCTGCTGCTGCTACAGCTTGATGAACTCCTTATTACACCAAGACAAAATAAAAGAATCTATACTAAACTATGATCTATGAATTACGAGAATCCTGTCTATAATCTTCAAACTTGATCTTGTAGTTTCTGCTGCTCTATTGACTTTTACTCTCCATGTGGGATTCCTTCGTTGATGCCTTGAATTGCATTCTTAGGTAAATTCCCTTATTCTCCAAATAGGCACCTGCTTGCCAATACTCGACTTTCTTCCTTCGAAAGTTGGACTGACTTCCCTTGATTTCCAGGTGGTCACCTAATTGCCAATACTCGAACTGTCTTATTTTGAAACATGGACTGCCTCCCATTGTTCTCCAGATGGGCGCGTGAATGCTGAACTTGAACTATTTTTCCTTAAAACTTAAACCGCTTTCCCTTTTTCTTCTAGGTGGGTGCCTGATTTCCAACACCTGCACTACTTTTTACACAAAACTTGCACTGTTTTTCCTCAAACTTGAACTGTTTTCCCTCAAAACATGAATTATTTTCTCTTGTTCTCCAGGTGGGTTCCTTATTCCCAATACTTGCGCATGTTTTTCCTTTAGACTTGAATTGCTTCTTCTTGTTCTCCAAGTGGGTGCCTGATTGCCAACACTTGCACTATTTTTCCTTCAGACTTGAACTGATTTCCCTTGTTCTTCTAGGTGGGTGCCTTATTTCCAAAACTTGCCTTGTTTCCCTTGAGACTTGAACTGCTTCTCATTATTCTCCAGGTAGGTGCCTAATTCTCAATACTTGCGCTGCTTTTCCCTCGAAACTTGACTTGTTTCCCCTTGTTCTCCAAGTGGGCTCTTGATTGTTGAAATTGAACCATCTTCCTTTGAGCATTGCTTCTTTCCCTTTATTCTCCACGTGGGTGCCTGATTACCAACATTTTAATTTTATTCCTTTCCTTTGAAACTTGAATTGTTTTCCCTTTTTCTCCAGGTGGGCGCCTGATTGCAGACACTCTAACCATATTCTCTTGCTACTTGGAACTGTTTTCCCTATAAACTTGCACCATTTACCC
This sequence comes from Nicotiana glauca, assembly GCA_026770625.1. Lineage (NCBI taxonomy): Eukaryota > Viridiplantae > Streptophyta > Magnoliopsida > Solanales > Solanaceae > Nicotiana > Nicotiana glauca. The sequence continues at coordinate 316,389 of MU712189.1, read as the reverse complement.
TTGCTCTCTAGGTGGGCACCTGATTGCTGAACTCGCACTGTTTTTCTTTGAAACTTGAGCGATTCTCCCTTGTTCTCTAGGTGGGCTCCTGATTGCTGAGCTTGACTAGCTTTCCTTTCTACTTGTGTCGTCTTCCCTTGTTCTCTAGGGGGTGCCTGATTGCCGAACTTGAACTGCTTTCTCTTGAGACTTCTTTTCCTTTGAACTGTCCTCCCTTGTTTTCTAGGTGGGTGCCTGATTGCTTGAACCCGAATTGTCCTCTTCTTGAAACTGCTTTTCTTTTGAACTGTCTTCCTTTGTTCTGCAAATAGGTGCCTGATTGCCGAACCTGAGCAACTTTCTATTCTTGAAACTCGTGATTGTCTTCTTTTGTTCTCCAGGTGGGTGCCAGATTGCTTGAACATGAACTGCTTTCTATTCTTGAAACTCGTGTTGTCTTTCCTTGTTCCCCAGGTGAGTGCCTAATTTTAACAAAACAGACAAATAAAAGAAATTTTTCTGCCCCAGTTTGATATAGGGAACATCTGTATGTGTTAACCGATTCTTGTTATCACAGTAAATTCTAAACTAAATTCCTTTATCCTGAAAATTTAAAACCAAGCCTCATCTCAAAAGTGAAAACTTAAATGCCAAATTATACATCCCAAAAGTAGACCTCTCATTAGACCTTGTCATTTGCAAGGGTCTCAAAACTTACTAAATACTGTTACCCAGGAAGGTACTGGAACTTACTGCAAAGCCGGTCTGGCACCTGCTTTCCTCATGGAGGGTTTCTCCAAAACAAAAAAAAATTCTGCCCTTGTTTCAATCACAGAAAATTCTTTCAGAATTGTTATTATCTGAATACTCATAAGGTAGGTGTCAGTTTGAAAATGTGGTGGTTAGTTTGTGATATTCTTATAGAGCGTGGCCTTTCCACTTCCATGATTTGTTATGCTCAGCTATATCTAACTGGCCAAGAGTTATTTCACCATCTGATTGAACCTTAACCACAAAACCCTGAATGACCTGAGTGCTATATAGTCAACCTGTTGTTTAACATATCTGTATTTCCCATCAGAAATTTTGTATTTTTCCCCACAATTCATGAAATCACGTGATCCCTTAAACTTCGACTAGCACCTTACTTTCCATCATGCAATTTTTGGCATGTTGTGGCCGCACTTTGCTTTGTGCAATTTGGAAGCTGGTAATAAGCTTTGCAATCTTTTATTTTGCTTGGAAACTAACATTAAAAAGCCTTAGAGGAGTAGACCCAGAAGGAAATGAAATGCAATGACTTCGACAGTTATGAATAGAGATGAAAAATCAAAATAGAAGGACAGTTTGAGAAGTAAAGGAAAAAGGACTTATCTGAGTGAGGTTGCTGGCATCAATGATCATGATATGCACTTCGGATTAAACATCCTAGTCCATTCAGTCAATCTTTTTCACTTTTCGCACTCTATGCCTGGGGTTCCCATAATCCGGTTCCTTTGCAAAGTCAACAACCTTATTTAGCTTGAAGTAATCTGCCCCAGTTCCATGCAATTCGAGCTTAAAGTAATCTCAAAATGCCTTTACTTATAACGTCCCTATCGTCTTCAAAATTGTTTCATTGCTTCATGACTAAACTGACTTTTAAGACCAGGCTGAGAATTATGCGTGCATGTCATGTCACTAGAGTAAGAAGCAAAAGAATGATAAAGGGGAAAAAGAACTAAATAAATAATTGACTAGAAATAATAGAAAACAGGAAATTGCACTAGATAGATGGTGAAAGGGTTTGAACAACAAAACAAGTAAATTAAACCAGACAACACTAGAGGAACTATTACGACTAAACAGAATAGGCAAAACAAAAGGATAGAAGGGTTTAAATCACAAGACAACATCTGGATCACAACCCTGAAAATAACCCAGACAATAGAAAAAATAGACAACCAAGACTCTTCCCTAGTTAGCCAAGAGATGCAGTGTCGTTCCAATCATCAAGAATGGCATCTTAGCCACTAAGTTCCACATTAATATTGCCAAGACCATTACCAACTTCAATATCATTAACTTCAGTCGGCAAGTTCCCAAGAGGATTCGCGTACTCCCTATCACTGTCCTTGATCAGAATTATCCTTTCTTGAATCATTATTTCTATTTCCCTTTTCAAAGCATGACAATCTTCAATGACATGCCCTTGAACGTTAGAGTGGTACATGCGTTGTACATTAGTATCAAAACCTTTTGCATATGGGTCTGGAGTATAGCCAAAGAGGGGCTCAATCAGGCCAGTATGCTTTAACTTTTCAAACAAGCTTGCATAGGATTCTCCGATGGGCGTGAAATTATCCTTTTGCCATTGTTTCCCCCATGGCCTAGTTTTCTAGGTTTGTTGGATGCTCAGAAATGATGTGAAGGCAAAAGTGCATTATTGGTGCTGGCACTTGCCACGATGAATGACCTAGTGGTTGGAAAGATGACCGAACATTGTTCGGAGGATAATAATTGGGTGAATTATGAGGTCGGTGTGAGGATGATGACGTTTAGCAGGAATGCCTACTGAATCTTGTCATTGGTGGGACTCAGCAACATCTTTTCTATCAATGGGAGGACTAGCCCGAGCAACTTGTTCGTTCCATCTGAACCAAAATTCCTTAAAACTTTCCTTGGGTTTCTTTTCCATCTGAGATATGGAGGAGCGGTCTGGAACAATGTTTATATTGTACTGAAAGTGTCCCAAAAAATCTTGAGCGAGGTTATCCCATGTATGCCATTTATTGATATTTTGACGAGTATGCCATTCCAAAGCTGCCTCAGTCAGGCTCTCACTAAAATACGTCATCAGCAACTCATCTGTCTCGCCAATATGTCTCATTTCACTGCAATAAACCCTTATATGGGCTACTGGATCTCCACGCCCATCATACAAATTAAGCTTTGACATCTTAAACTCTTTCAGCTTTCTGGATATCTCAACTTGCTCCACTGTCTTAGCAGGCTCTGCAGTCTAACCGGGAGGCTCAAAATGAGGAGCGTAAGAGTATGCACCCAAGACCTTGAAAATTGATTCTGGAGCATAGTGTTGGGCATGGGGAATTTTGAACACAGTCTCACTAGAGGATTGAGGATAGGTAGCAGGTAGAGGAGCTACAAAAACATGAGTGGTCAAAAGAGCGGGATATGATGTAGTTCTAGGGTGTTGAGTGTGAAAAGATTGTAGTGGGATATCATGGCCTTGTGACAGTGGCAGAACGGTGAAAAGACTTTCAGTGTAGTTAGTGGGAACTGATGGTGAAGGATGCCCACTAATCCATGCTTGATATATTTCGGCCATTTGTCCTTTCAACCTTAAGACCTCTTCTTACAACTCAGATTTTGGCTCAACTATCTCCTTAGACGGATCAGTAACACTTGCATCCAACTCTTGGCCAACCATGATCAACTTGTTTTTAGACCTGGTGTTGCACGGGCCGATTTCCAGAATGCCGAACAATCTATTCACCTGCCTGGACTTGATGACAACAAGCAAACTTGTTTGCGATTAAGAGCTTAGCATATAGGCAACCGCACGTTGGGGATGCAATGCACCTAAGCAGTTAACCTTTTTTATTATTCATTTGAACAGTTGCTTGCATCATCCCGGCTTTCACTAATTTCCTTTTGCAATTTATTCCTCTCTTTCTTTTTCGTTCCTGCTTTTCTTTGCTTTGTATTTATTATTTTATTCTCTCATTTTTCCTCTCTTGTATTGCCATTATTTATTTCCCATAGTTTATCTTGTTTTGTCTCCTCTCTTTTCTTTTCATTTTATGGTTATGATCGAATCCTATTGGGATTACCTAAGTATCACGTCACGATATAAATCAGACCAAGCGTAGTTCCGGGGACATTTGTGAAACAAAATAAAATAAACATTTTTTTGGGGGTTTTCAAATTTTCATAATATAATAATAATAATAATAATAATAATAATAATAATAATAATAATAATAATAATAATAATAATAATAATAATAAACACCTTGATTATGACACCTTACCCTACAGATTTAAACATAAAAGCGGACAGACCCGATGAGTGGACTAACAACTTCAAAAGGAAAATAAAAATATAGACTCGAAAATGAACTAACAAACTAACAATATAGGCTGGAAAATAAGCTAACAAAATACAGACTTGAACTAAAAAAGTCAAGAATACATAAGTGCCTCAACTATTGCCCCAGTCGGCCTTGCTGCGGGCCTTTGCGCCATGTCTTCTTGGAGGCGAAACAAGTCATCCATGATCTGTCGGATAAAAATCATAACTAAAGCAAAGAATATGGATCTGGTCATGTCTTCACACTCGTTGTACTTCATCACAATGTAGTCCGCAATTCTCCTAACCCTTTCCCTAATAATACCCTTCTCCTGTAGCAACTGTCCGATCTACTGAGACCTGGCATCCAAAACTTGTTCGACTGTATGATTTTGCTCTTAAAGCTTCTGTAGGTTTTTCTCTAGCTGTGACTTCAGGGCATAGTAGAGTACCCTTTTTGCTTTGAAGTCTCTCGCTTGCTTGGCAATTTCGTTGTCAAGGACATTGACCTTTTTCTTTATACTCACCATTCCATTGTCATACATCTCCTTCAGTTGCCGAACTAAACTAGCCCATCCCTCCGTATTCTTATCTAACTTGATTTGCTCATTTGCTAGTTCAGCTTTAGTCTTTTGCAAACCACCCTCATAGTTACATACTTTTGCGTAAGTCTGTAGATGAGCTTTTTATCTTTTCTGCTTCTGCCCGGGTTCTCAGTTGCTATTCTCATTTTTCGAACATGGGCTCGGAGAGCTTCATTTTCTTGGCTATCCTTCTTCTTTCACCTTTAGCTTCTTGTGCTTGGAGATCATTGTTGAATTCCATGTTTCTCAACTTCACTTCCAAGGTGTGAATCGTGGCTTGATATTTTTTCTCTTTTTCCCCCAGGCCAACCTTTCTTGGAATTTATCATCAAAAGATTGAACATGAGGCCTCTTGGCTGGCCTCTCGAACTTGGGATCGGGCTCATACTCTGGCTCGTTACTTACACAAGACCTTTTCTCAAACCATGCAGCATAACCTGGATCCGCTTTCCCCTTTGCAATGTCTGGTACTTGGGTGCCATTTCTCAGATACAATGACCTAGGCGGTTAGATCTTCATCTTCGGGAACCACCTTATATCTTCAAAACTGCCTTAAGACCCTATGCGGTGCATATGACTGGATACTCCTCACACCCTCAATCTTAGGTAACCCTTGGTAGCCGTCATGTATATGGATTCTGTCATTGGGATCCATCCTATAGTCCACTAGACCTGACTTGCTTTGAGAGCTTTCAAGTAGGAGACCTAGGCTTCAAACCCATCTGGCATGTTGTAGTATTTCACCCTTTCCTCATAACTCTTGATGAAGTTGTCTGTGCTTGATCCATAACTCATACATTTTGGGTGATGGTGGAGATGCTCTATCAACCACATTTTTAGAACAATATTGCAACCTTTAAAGAATTGAGCCTCGGCTTTGCATAATGTCAATGCTCGATAAATATCTCCGAGCACTAACGGAACAAGTGTACGGTCTTTCTTGGTAGTGAGGATTTGTGCAATTCTGACCATACAAATATCCATTGTCCCTTTCGCATTGGGAAAGACCGTGATCCCCAAAAATGCCACAATAAAAGCGAATCGACGAAGAATTTTCCAAAGGCCCTTTATCTTATTTGTTTCTCAAACCTTTTTCATGCGTTTAAAACCCCGACTGAGCGTCTGAACCAGAAGTACTAGAAATGGAAAGAACAATACCCTTTGCTTACATGGGCCTTCTTCATTTGCTTACTAATATTCAGAACTTCAAAGAACTTGTGCACCGAAGGAGCCCTTGGAAATATAAGTTGATATTTCCTCAAATCCCAAACAAACTCAAAATACCCGACCATTTCCTTCAAAGTAGGGGTGATCTCAAAATCCGAGAAGTGAAGAACATTGTGGACGAGGTCCGAAAAGGTTACCAAAGCCTTAATCAGATCTTCTCGTGGTTTGATTTCCCGAATGTTTATAAGGGCACCCAACTGTTTTTTCACCCTATCCTAACCATTTTCATCTAGATCATTCAACCACATACGTAGCTGCACCTGAGCCTATTCTATCATTAATTCTGACGAGTTCTGGACAATGTTCAATTGTACCTGTTGGAGATTAAGGTTAGGTTTGACTCTGGTGGACCCTTTCGTAAAATAGGTTTTCCAATTTCTAAAAGATAAGTCGACGGACCATGATTCCTTCCTCTACATGCTAATTTAGCAAAAAATGGTCGTTTTTGCAAATGTGGCCCCTTCACAATTCCAAATATATTTTGATGCCAGGGAAAATGACACTTTACCGATAGACTTATCCGTTCTTTTACGAGAATAGTCATTCGACAACTGAAGATACTCCAAGGTTATACCGGCAAAAACGACTTAAGACATTACCAAAGCTGGATCGGCTAGTTTTTTACCACAACTCTAAAATACATTTATTTGACTATTTACTTTATTTTTTCATTTTGTTTTTTCAAAAATAACGGCGAACCTTATGTAGGTTGCCTATGTATCCCACATCCGGTGAGAATCAAACATCCGTAGTTCGGTCAGTTTTGACACATTTGAAAAGGAAATAGTATTGACTTATTTGAAATGATTCTTTTCTTTTCCTTTTTGTTGTTTTTTTTGACAAAATTTTGGCAGAATTTCAGCACATTTCCAATTACCGGGAATTTTTTAGAACCGAGCTTTATTTCTTTCCCTACATCACTCTTGGTTTTTCTCTTGATTTATTTTTTTCCTAGTCGGTCAGCATGCAGGCCAAAATAAATAAATGTTCACATAGCACATAGGATGAATCAAGATGGTATGTTATTTTGGATACACATGTCCTAGACGGAAGCCCCTATGTTGAGTCCCGTAAGTCAAATGCACATGATACAATAAAACGTTCCTACTACGGGTCCGACATGAGGCTATATTTTTCTAGGTTTAAATCCTGGGTTGGGTTGTGTTCTAGACCTAACTTACTAGAGCGGACAACTCGAGCTGAAGAGAGGGCAACATATCGGGAGCAAAGAAGTCTACCCGACCTTGCTACTGGCCTAGCGCCATTCTTATTTGGTATAACTTCTACATAAAAAAAGGGCCATGCGAACATATGCACCATTTTTAGAAGACTCAGAGGGGTGTCGTAAGAAGACAGTTATATATAATTCAAACAATATTAAAGAAATAAACAAATATTATTTAGCACAAAAGGTTCATAGAATATAGTAATATTAAAAATAAATGAAGCCAAGTAAAAATCATATGATCAAGATCGAATTCTTGAACCCTGAACCAGAGATTCTAGATTTTTGTTCCACAGTAGAGTCGCCAGAGCTATCACACCTCATTTTTCCTGCCCCCGGAAGGGTATAAGAGAGTTTTTTCCAATTTAAGTGACAATTGAAACGGTATTATTTAATAAAATCAGAGTCGCCACTTGGGATAATTTGTGGTGTCCCAAGTCACCGATTTAAAATACCGAATAGAGGAGATTTAACTCTATTTATGGTCTGCGAACACAGAAATCTGGGTATGGAATTTTATTGACCTGGGAGAAGGTGTTAGGCATTCCCGAGTTCTGTTGTTCTAGCACGGTCGCTTTGATCATACTCGGCTTATTAAATTGCTCAATTATTTATTTTAGAACATATGTGCATCCCCTCCTTAACCGCTTTTAATCTTGATTTATTCATACTTAATGAGTTATCTTAAAACGAGTCACGCGTACGTGTACTCATTTCATTTGGCGTCTCAAGAATCATGTCACGCGAACATGTCCATAATTAGTAACGCCTTAATATTATTAAGAAAAGTTTGGCCAAAGTTGCACGAACGCATACTCCGGTTTTGTTTTTAAAATCGTAATTATGTCACGTGAACATGTCCATAATCACAATGATATATTAAACGGTCCAAGAGCAACTACGAGCATTTGTCATTTTTATATCTAAGTCATAAAATTGATACGAGGGCCATGAATGATAAAACTGTGGATGGAACCTATATTGTCACGACCCAAAATCCACTAAGGGTCATGATGGCGCCGGAAACTGCTGTCAAGCAAGCCAACCCAAATTATTTGATGAAGTTCTCATTTTTTAAAATCTTGAAAATTAATATTTTCCTTCAATTTTTCATAAAATGAAAAGTTAATTGCTTCGATTCAAATTAAATAATAAACAATTAGTACAAAATATTTCAAAACCATCCCAGAACCGGTGTCACAAGTGCATGAGCATATACTGATAAGGGAATAAGATACAACATCCGTCCGGAATACAGTGGACAGAAAATAAATACAATATACTGGAAGGGATTATACTAGTTGTGGACCGTCTCAAATAATGCCACTCACCTAGTCCTAGAATCATCCATGTTGCTACGCCCAGTAGGCCTCTAGAGTTACATATACATGTGCAACAAAAATGCACAGAAGTGTAGTATGAGTACGAAAACAACGTGTACTCAATGAGTAGACCGTCTAATCTCGAAGAAGTAGAGACGAGATGGTGGACTTCGACATTTACTAGTGGTCCAACAATAAAATGGTGAAGATGTGAGGATAACATTGATTTATCTAGCAATTATAACTCATAAAGCAAGAAAACAGGTAACACCTTCTCAAATAACAATGAAATTCCAAGATTTAGTTTTCGTTATGTTTATAGTTTATAGCGGCCATAAAAAGGCAATATCAACTTCAATAAGTTTCAGGATAAGTAATGCAAGCATTCGCATATTATGCCGAGGCGACGGCCCAATCCAACATAAATAAATTGTGCACTTGCCGAGGGACGCTGGCACGCCTATAGATGCATCTATTTAATCTGCCGAGGTGTTCGGCCCGTTCTAAAATCAAACACACACAGACGGTCAATCAAGTAGTCAACAAGGAACAATTATCCATAGAAAAGCCAATTCTCTTTCAATGATTTTTGAAAATGAAGTTTAATCTTTTGTGGAAATTCATTTGCTAACTCGAGGTGATTTAAGCAATTCAAATTTCGCTAAGTTTACAATTGATTCAAGTATCGCATGCTTTTGGGTCCTAGACTACCCGGGCAATAGCATAATAGTAGCTACACACGGACTCTCGTCACCTCGTGCGTACGTAGCCCCCACTAATAGGAGCACCTAACCAATAAACTCACATATGTGGACAATTCCGTCTTACAAGGTTAGAAAGGAGACCCACCTCGCTCCGAAGATCCGTAACCGACGTTCCACACCTTTCCGAAGATTCGAATCGATGCATAACGCTTCAAAACTAGCCAATAATTATGTAAATCCATCAATATATGCTAAGGTACTCATTATAATCCAATTTATAACAACTCCTAACCTCGATCGAAAAGTTAACAAAAATGCCCTCGGGCCCACGTGCCCGAAAAACCAAAATTTTCCGAAGATAAAGTTTACCCATGAACTCACGAACTCAAATATACGATTTTCTCTTAATTCCATACCCAAAATCGTGGTCAAAATCAAGACTACTAATTTTCTAGGTTTTCTTCAAAATTCCTAAATTTCTACTAATTTACATAATTTTCCATATTAAAATCTAGATATAATCCAAGTAATTAACTTTCAATAAGTGGGAATCACTTACCTTGACATGGATGATGAAAATGGAGCTCCAAAATCGCTCCTAGGTCGGCTCCCATGGAGAAAATGAGATGAAATGAGCCAAACCCATTTCTTTACACTTATACACTGCCCATACAAGTCTTCTTTGCATTCGCGAGACCCCCTGCCGCGTTCGCGAAAAAGAAAATTCCCAAAAATCATTTTTCATACTCTTCTCAGATAGCCTATAGTATAATGGCCATAACTTTTTGTACATAACTCTAAATGGTGGTCATCTCCCAAGATCTACAACTTTCATGTTTTGGTCATCTCCCAATTCCTTATAGATTTTGAGATATAATCTGCCAAAGTCATCCTTGTGCAATACATATTTCCTCTTTATCCTTTCCGACAGCCGATAGTTTATCAGCCATAACCTTTGGTACACAAATCAAAATTCCAAATGGTTTATATTTTTTAAAACTGGACACGGAGGGCTACAACTTGTATTTTTGGATAATCTCCAAATTCCTTATAAATTGTGAGATATGAGCCTCTGAAGTTAGACCTGTGCAGAAGAGATTTCCTTCTACGCGAACGCGAGAACCTCCTCGCGAATGCGAAGAACAGAGTCCCTGACGCCAAATCTTTCTTCGCGAATGCGAGAGTATGCTCGCGAACGCAAAGAACAATACTAGATACCAGCATCAACTGTTTCAAAAGAGCCCGAAATGATCCGAAATCACCCCGAAACACACCCGAGGCTCCCGAGGGCCCGTCCAATTACACAAACCAGTCCCATAACATAACACGGACCTGCTCGGGGCCTCAAATCACATCAAACAACATCGAAATCATGAATTGCACTCCAATTCAATCTTAATGAACTTTAGAACTTCAAATTTCTACATTGGATGTCGAAACCTATCAAATCATGTCCGATTATCTCAAATTTTGCACACAAGTCACATTCGACATTATGGACCTACTCCAACTTTCGGAATTGAATTCTGACCTCGATATCAAAAAGTCCACTTCCGATCAAACTCCTCAAAAACCTTCAAATATCTATCTTTAGCCAAATGATTCCAAAATGACCCACGGACCTCTGAATTCACTTCTGATCGTGCTTCCAACTCTAGAATCACCATACGGAGCTATTCCCAGACTCGGAATCCCAAACGGACATCGATAACACTGAAATGCACTTCAAGCCAAACTTATGAAATTTCTTCCAAAATGCGAACTTCCACAATAGGCGCCAAAACGCTCCTGATTCATCCAAAACCTAAACCGGACATACGCCCAAGTCCGAAATCATTATACGAACAAGCTGGAACCTTCAGATCCCGATTCCGAGGTTGTTTCCTCAAAATTCCAATCCTAGTTAATTTTTCCAACTTTAAGCTTCCGAAATGATAATTCTCTTTCAAAATCAACTCCGGACTTCCCGAAATTCTATTCCGACCACGCGTACAAATCATAATGCCTGAAATAAAGCTTCTCATGGCCTCAAACCGCTGAACAATGCACTAGAGCTCAAAATGACTGGTCGGGTTGTTACATTCTCTCCCACTTAAACATACGTTCGTCCTCGAACGTGCTGAGAACCACACTGAAGAGTTCTAAAATCGCTGTTTAGCACCTCACGCACCTTCCCGTGCTACCACAACTTCGTTGAGCACATTAGCTCGATAAATTATGAAGATATTCCCTTTTATTCAAGAAAATAAGCCTTAGAGCCCAATTTCAACATCCGAAATTCTATGCTCGACCTGTTTCCAACATACGATCACTGAATCAATCACTACACGCTGTACCCAAACATGGTTGCATAACTTTGTTGTATTCACACTTAGCATCACTTTACTCACCGGATCACAATAACATTTTCTGATAAACTTAGTCAAAATTCCACGAATCTGATGCTCCCATTGCACCCCATGGCATACACAGGTCTTACTCTAACTCTTACAATGCCGCCACAACGGAAGAGATGTGCAGAAATTCATAATCAACCGCCGAGTCAACCAATCATTGAGTCTATACTTCTGACAAGAAAAATTACCACATTCTGAACCAAATAATGATCTTTGCTCCTTAATATATTCCATACAGTCAGATTGCACTGATCCTGAATCTAATGATCTCGTCTCACCCAGTATGAACTGTTCAGGCAATAAGCCACCCCGACATGACCAGAAGTCCCATTTGATGCTACAATGTGCCAATAGGCTACCAATTCGAACGCGATACAAAAGGAAAACGAACTCTGGAAGGAATTACCTAACTCACGCACTAATATAGACTTTCCTTAAAAAATAAGAAGCAAGGTATACGAAAATAGCAGATAGAAAACTATACTCGATATCACACTATTACGGTGCGCAACCCAATCCAGATAACATACACATAGCGGCGTGCCACCCGATCAATACATAGATCTCACATAAGGATATGCACATCGAATTGAATTTGCTCATTACAACAAACTACCGAATATCGGTCATAAGCATGCTAAGTGCATAATAACATCCCTGAGTGAGCATATAGCGCTATAAGCTACAAAACTCGAGCACAACTGAGGTGTGATATACAATCTAAATCTCAAGAGCCAATTTGCTCATATAACATCATTTTTACAAGGATCCTCAACACATAAGTAATTCACCAAGCCATCTCACAACTCCCACGGTGCAATACATCATTATATGAAATAGCTAACAACCACATAACACCCCCGACTATTCTTCCATATGGAGTGCATTACTGAAATGAACACGTTTGTCCTGATATAGAGCCCATATTCACATTTGAATCCATCCACCGACCTCAAGCCGATTCTGATCGCACTGACTAGGCTAATAACCTTTCCAAGGTCCATAATAACTCTTCTTTCTTTCATAACGCATAAGAACAACCATCATAACCGGAGAATTCCTCCACAGTCCACAACCCAATAAATAGAGTGCCCTCCAGGCATAAATTCTCAAATCAATGATATTACAACAATCCTCATATTTGGTTTAAATCTTAAATCAATCGAGTGACTACATGCCACACTTATACAATCTTCCTGTGGGAAACGCTCCCACAACCTTTCGAAACACATAACAGGTCCATAAATCCAAACCACTAGTTGTACTAACGCTGAAAAGCAATCAAGAATCCTTAACCAGGATGCAAAGCCTTTCTCACAGAACACCGATCTCAGGCGACGCTGCAGACAATACCATCTTTCTTTGAACATCGAAACTCCCTTCCTGCTCATCCGAGCTCGTGACATCCGTACCAACACCGACTGTAACCTTGATCCTCACTTCAAATTCCATAACACCCACAGCACCCAACGTGCAGATATACGATAAGACATGATTATTCATCATAACCCTAGAACCACTAATAGGTTAACACTTCATCACATAAAAGCTTTTCACTCACTCACTTCAGAAGGAACATAGTAGCACACAGGTAAATTCTCATAACCGCAGAATATGAAAACATCAAAGTAGTGGTCTAAGCCACCATAGCCCTTCCGGGGCCCAACTCCACATAACAGGCCACAACGGTAGAATACTTTCTGAATAACACTAACTACGACGGCCGACAAGCCTCGCACGCATTGTCACAATTCACTTGCATAACTTGATCAAGCTGAAAGAACTAATCATTACCAGCAACATGCCAATTCGACTATGGCTAACCAATCTTTTTTCTTCCAATTTGTCTTTGATTTCCATGGAAACAATGATAACTCTATTCAACACTTAACACACTCCATCTACACCCACCCCGAGTGACCCTGAGTCACGAGACCATGCTGTCTCAAATCCCATGAACCATTTCGTACCTCCCAATTGCCACATCGCAGGACAAAACATCATAGAACATTTTGTGCCTCTTCTCATAGGCTGCTACCAAGCTTGGTTCTTAACCGTACCTATAGGCTCGAAACCATTAGTCACCACACTTTACCTTTTTGAATCCACTAGGGCCGTTGCTGAGGGCTGCCCACTCTAATTTGGCTTGAATATAATCAACTCCATGATTCTTCTAGCACAAGCATACCCTCTCTACGGAGCACCCGACGAAATCACTCTAAAGTCTGAACATGGGCCAATAAGGCCAATGATAGCACACCTTTACTAATTACTTTACTCAAATTACCACTCATGTTCTCTTCCCGTAGCTGAAATAACCCATCAATATGCTAATCACCAGAAACTTCGCAAGTAGTTAACCATGCAACTCAATCATAGGCGGTGGGACTCTCCCATTTAGCTTGAAGCCATTATTTCACAACTCTCGAATTCACCAAGATTCCTTAGCTCTCATTTACATAACCTTGCGCAATCATCCGCCTAAATTCTCGAATTCTTTCCGTAAAACACTGTTTTTATACCCTGAATCATCCACCACATTCGCACGACCGATCTCTTTGTTGCATAACCAATAGAATTCTTCGCAGAGCTTTGCCAACCTCGCGACTGCTAACCTACTCACATGGAATAACCTACATATGGAAATCACTTCCCGACATCTTCCAATGCTACTGCACGGGATACAATCACTATGACATCAATGACCCATCCCGATTCCGAACTCACTCTCTAGCTGCACAAGTCCATTCATCCCTCGTGGACATCACTTAAATATGCGGCAACAACCTTCCAATTCGAAGTTATGCTGCATCCTTTTTTCTTTTAGGAAGCTCCTTTTCGTTATATCAAATATCCTGCCGCATAATAGTCCATACTTCAAATTAAATTCATAGACCCCAATCATCAATCACTAACATTCTCAAATCACTCAAAACTCTCCTTAAGGCATGTGGTCATCCCACTGCAAAGCCTATATGCAACTCCGCCACTCTCCCACTTTAGCGGAACTCATCCCATTAATCGATCAATCGACCCTTGGCCTTTTATACTCGCCCTGACACTTCCCTCATGTCTTTCCTCATACTTTGTTGCTCAATTATTGCCTTAAATAAAATCTATCTTAGAATTGCCGAATTCAATTCTGAACCACCTTTCCTCGTGATATCTAATAGCCACACTTTCAATATTATCTCCCAAAAGCTTGCCCCAAAGGCGAATTGCAGAAAGTCATAACACCGGAGATCTTAGTACATTCATCAAGGACAATGACACCTCATCACAGATGAGAATTCCTCCACTCTTACAAATACCAAGCCTCGTTACCCCATCATCGCAAATCTGCACGTTCTTAGTCTGATTGCCCTTCGCTTTCCGAGAATAAAATACCGAATCCCTATATCATGCACTGAGTAAACCTCCCTTCAAGTCATTCACTGCCCCGACACGTGGGCAACATCCTACTATCATATCACTACTGCGGAACAATCGTTCATAAGCATCACGACAACTTGTACCTAGCCTCAAAGCCCTCAGAAATACTGTTACTAGGCTGAAACAATAATATATCCTTCCACAAGGCGACGATAATAACTCAGACGACTATATCGGGAGAAACATCCCGCACCATATTCATAATATCATTACAATTCTTCAATTCTTGATGAATAACAAGCACTTTGTGTCGCGTAAGATTGAGTATGAAGGAAACAAAGGCATAAGCCTTACAGGAATCAAATCGCACAATGAGGAATCATGAAGGGAAGTACTCCTAACAGCCGTGCAGCCTCCCGAGGATAAGTACAAACTTCTCTGTACCAATCTGCGAGACTGTACTAGACTTGCTCATGACTCGTGAGATCCTAGGAACCTAGTGCTCTAATACCATGTTATCACGACCCAAAATCCACAAAGGATCGTGATGGCACCGGACACTGCTGTCAAGCAAGCCAAACCAAATTATTTGATGAAGATCTCATTTTTAAAAATCTTGAAAATTAAGATTTTCCTTTAATTTTTCATAAAATGAAAAGATAATTGCTTTGATTCAAATTAAATAATAAGCAATTAGTACAAAATATTTCAAAACCATCCCAGAACCCGGTGTCATAAATGCATGAGCATCTACTGATAAGGGAATAAGATACAACATCCGTCCGAAATACAGTGGACAGAAAATAAATACAATATACTGGAAGAGACTATACTAGTTGTGGACCACCTCAAATAATGCCACTCACTTAGTCCCAAAATCATCCGTGTTGCTACGGCCAGTAGGCCGCTAGAGTTACAAATACATGTGTAACAAAAATGTACAGAAGTGTAGTATGAGTACGAAAACAACGTTTACTCAATGAGTATCCCGTCTAATCTCGAAGAAGTAGAGACGAGATGGTCAACTTCGACACTAACTAGTGGTCCAATAATAATATAGTGAAGATGTAAGGATAACATGGATTTATCTAGCAATTATAACTCATAGAGCAAGAAAACAGGTAACACCTTCTCAAATAACAATGAAATTCCAAGATTTACTTTTCGTTATCTTTATAGTTTATAGCGGCCATAAAAAGGCAATATCAACTTCAATAAGTTTCAGGATAAGCAATGCAAGCATGCACATATTATGCTGAGGCGATGGCCCGATCTAACAGAAATAAACTGTGCACTTGCCGAGGGTCGACGATACGCCTATAGATGCATCTATTTAATATGCCGAGGCGTTCAGCTCGTTCCAAAATCAAACACACACAGACGGTCAATCAAGTAGTCAACAAGGAACAATTATCCATTGTAAAGCCAATTCTCTTTTAAAGATTTTTGAAAATGAAGTTTAATCTTTTGTGGAAATTCATTTGCTAACTCGAGATGATTTAAGCAATTCAAATGTCGATAAGCTTACAATTAATTCAAGTATTGCATGCTTTTGGATCCTACACTACCCGGACAATAGCATAATAGTGGCTACGCACGGACTCTCGTCACCTCGTACGTTCGTAGCACCCACAAATAGGAGCACCTAACCAATTAACTCACATATGGGGACAATTCCCTCTTACAATGTTAGAAAGGAGATTCACCTCGCTCCGAAAATCCGTAACCGACATTCCACGCCCTTCCGAAGACTCGAATCGATGCACAACGCTTCAAAACTAGCCAATAATTATGTAAATCCATTAATATACGCTATGGTACTCATTATAATCCAATTTATAACAACTCCTAACCCCGATCGAAAAGTTGACAAAAATTCCCTCGGGCCCACGTGCCCAAAAATCTAAAATTTTTCGAAGATAAAGTTTACCCATGAACTCACGAACTCAAATATACGATTTTCTCCTAATTCCATACCCAAAATCGTTGTCAAAATCCAAGACTACTAATTTTCTAGGTTTTCTTCAAAATTCCAAAATTTCTACTAATTTACACGATTTTTCATATTAAAATCTAGATATAATCCAAGTAATTAACTTGCAATAAGTGGGAATCACTTACCTTGACATGGATGATGAAAATGGAGCACCAAAATCGCTCCTAGGTCGGCTCACATGGAGAAAATGAGATGAAATGAGCCAAACCCATTTCTTTACACTTATACACTGCCTAGACGAATCTTCTTCGCGTTCGCGAAGAACAAAATTCCCAAAAATCTTTTTTCATACTCTTCTCAGATAGTCTCTAGTATAATGGCCATAACTTTTTGAACATAACTCCAAATGGTCGTCATCTCCCAAGATTTACAACTTTCATGTTTTGGTCATCTCTCAATTCCTTATAGATTTTGAGATATAATCTCCCAAAGTCATCCTTGTGCAATACAAATTTCTTCTTTATCCTTTCAAACAGCCTATAGTGTATCAGCCATAACTTTTGGTACACAAATCCAAATTCCAAATGGTATATATTTTTACAAGCTAGACACAAAGGGCTACAACTTTTATATTTTGATAAGCTCCAAAATTCCTTATGTATTGTTAGATATGAGCCTCCGAAGTCAAACCTATGTAGCAGAGACTTCCTTCTACGTGGACGCGAGAACCTCCTCGTGAACGCGAAGAACAGAGTCCCTGAGGCCAAATCCTTCTTCGCGAATGTGAAGAACAATACCAGATACCAGCATCAGCTATTTCAAAATAGCCCGAAATGATCCGAAATCACCTTGAAATACACCCAAGGCACCCGGGGCCCCGTCCAATCACAGAAACCAGTTCCATAGAATAACAGGGACCTGTTCGAGGCCTCAAATCACATCAAACAACATCGAAATAATGAATTGCACCCCAATTCAAGCTTACAGAATTTTAGAACTTCAAATTTCTACATTGGATGTCAAAACATATCAAATCACGTCCGATTGATCTCAAATTTTGCACACAAGTCACATTCGACGTTACGCACCTACTCCAACTTTCGGAATTGGATTCTGACCCCGATATCAAAAAGTCCATTTCCGATCAAACTCCTCAAAAACCTTCAAATTTCTATCTTTAGCCAAATGATTCAAAAATGACCCACGGACCTCTAAATTCACTTCCTATCGCGCTTTCAACTCCAAAACCACCATACGGAGCTATTCCCAGACTCGAAATCCCAAACGGACATCGATAACACTAAAATGCACTTCAAGTCAAACTTATGAAATTTCTTCCAAAATGCTAACTTCCACAATAGGCGCCAAAATGCTCCCGGGTCATCCAAAACCTGAACCGGGCATACGTCCAAGTCCGAAAATATCATACGGACCTATTGGAACCTTCAGATCCTGATTCCGAGGTCGTTTACTCAAAATTCCGATCCTAGTTAATTCTTCCAACTTTAAGCTTCCGAAATGATAATTCTCTTTCTAAATCAACTTCGGACTTCCCGAAATTCTATTCCAACCACGCATACAAGTCATAATGCCTGAAATGAAGCTGCTCATGGCCGCAAACTGCTGAACGATACGCTAGAGCTCAAAACGATTGGTCGGGTCGTTATATATATAAACCAACTTAAATAGGCCCTATTAGCACCCATTTTATTATTAATAAAGTTTGTTCGAAGTTGCCGAACGCATACTCCAAATTAGTGTTAGAATGGTAATTATGTCACGCAAACGTGTACACAATCACAATTGTATTTTAAGCGTGACTAAAGCTTTTACTAAGCATATTTATTTTAAATAACTAGTTATGGTATTTATGTGGGCCATAGTATCACACCTCCTTTTTCCTACCCCCGTAAGGGCGTAAAGGAGTTTTTCTAATTAAAGCACAATCGAAACGGTATTTGTTATAAAATTCAGAGTCGCCACTTGGAAGATATATGGTGTCCCAAGTCACTAGTTAGAATCCTTAATCGAGGAAAAGAATGACTCTGTTAACAATCCGCGAACCAGAACCGAGTAAGGAATTCTGTTAACCCGAGAGAAGGTATTAGGCATTCCCGAGTTCCGTGGTTCTAGCATGATCGCTCAACTGTTATATCTGGCTTAATTATCTGATTTTTATACAATTATGAACCTATGTGTAAATTTTAACTTTTAACCGCTTTTATTATTATTTTCTTTAAGAGAATTGCAACATCGTTAAAACACGTCTAGAACCACGTCACATAAATGCACCGCAGTCTTTGACATATTTTATCTTCGTTGGGATTTGGATTTGGGTCACATAAATGTGCACTCGAGTTTAGGAAGGTAATGTTATTAAAATACGCGCCTAAAGAGACTAACGCATTATTATTATTTTGGGGAAGGCCGTGAAATTCGCTAAACGGCCCGTCCCGAAATTAAAGTATTTTAATATATACATTTAACGAGGGCCCCGCAATTTATGTGTTTTGTTTAGCGTAGGTCATCTCATTTATTTTTTAAAGCAGGCCTAAGAGACTATGGTTTTTCTATCTTGTATTGTCTATAATATAAAAGAAAAACACTAGTCAAAGTAACATTAATAAAAGGCCAAATCCTTATGATTCGCGTTCAGATTAATTCCTGCCTAGCAACTTATAAAGTAAAGACGACGCATGCTTAGCAATTTATTCAGAACATAAAGGATTGGATAGTTTTGGGCCTGTTGTGGAGGGAACCAGGCCCAAGAGGCATTGTGCAAATTTAATTGTGAAGATGGACAAAAGCCATATGGGCCTCACATTTGAGCCCAGGATCAAAGGTTGAAGTGAAGAAAAATACAATAATGACTATGGAGAAAAATTTGAATTTTAATCAATCAATATGTTGCAGCCGTGTCTAGTTAACGCTTAAATTCTGTTAGTTGGTGTACAAAATTGTTCAAGAGGACACTCACGCAATTTGAATTTTAAACCTATGAGCAGACGTGTTAAACTCGAGTTCAACTCTCATATCCAACTACAAATTTATATATGCCTAAAATTACAATACTCACGTTACGCCTTCTACCTAATTAACATACAAACTCAAATAACCAGTTGTCTCTAAATTCAAAACCATCCTCCTACTGGATCTCAAATCAGTCCAAAAAGCTCAGCCAAGTGCTAATTAATTGTAGAATGAAAAAGAAAACAAAACTGCCAAAAGCTCTCCCACGTTTCTAAGTCATTTTTTTAACAAACTTATGAAATAACTGACAGAAATCAACTAAAGCTAACATAATCATTACATTAGTCTAGTCATGAAGTAAATTGCTACTTGTTCTCAACATAAGAAAAACTTGTTACGTGTTTGAGGAATGTAGTCCAATTATTAAAAATCCAAACAGAAATATACATACATCATTGACTTAAGTGCTTAGCTACATGAATTAAGAATACAACTCAATCACAATACATGTTTCAACATATTTATATATTCATTCTGCGTGATTTCCATTTACGATTGCCAAAGTTACAGCTGTGTACCTGAATTTGAAATTGAGAAGGGGAAATAGGTAAGCAACAGTAACAGCTCCAGCAATCAAATAACAATCCACAGCAACAATTCAAATCAAATTCAAAGCCCCAAAAAGTTTTAAAACCAAGCAGGATCAATAGAACAGCCCAAAAACAATACCAAAACTCAAGTTTGAACCAAGGAGCTGAAATGCAAACAACTAGAAATAATCCGAGAAGAGGCAATGAAACAGTAACCTTTCTCTTT
The DNA here is from genome assembly GCA_026770625.1 of Nicotiana glauca. Lineage (NCBI taxonomy): Eukaryota > Viridiplantae > Streptophyta > Magnoliopsida > Solanales > Solanaceae > Nicotiana > Nicotiana glauca. Next base: position 295,786 of record MU712189.1, on the reverse strand, counting down.
CAACTCTCGTGGCTCTCCAAAACTTACTGCCTTTCCAACTCTAAAAAATGCACTCTTAACTGATCCTCCACTCTATGTGCATCCCTCTATATTTAAAGACTTGAGCCCCTAATTTCCAGCTCTTAAGAGCACTTAAAGACCTGTATTTCCACTCCTATTAAGAGATCCTTTCTCCCATCATATTCCCTGATTTTTACAGCCTACAAAGACTGTCAGTTCCCCATTAACTCCTATTTCCCATTATTTTATTCCCCTGGTTATGGGCATATTATATTCAATTCAATTTCCCTTAACCACCCCATGTTTTTCCTGACTTCCAACCATAAATGGTGTTTTACAAACTGTCATTTCCACTAACGAGTCCTTTTTAATCGACCTAAACCTACTGCATCAATGTCATTTGATTCAGTAGTGTTTATTAACCAATAACCAGATCCTAATTATCATGGGAGGTGAAGTGAAACACATTCGAACATTTTCAGATTTAAACAAATCGACTTAAATGATTGATTTCCTTTTTAACTGTCACTAAATTACATTGTCCGATTAACATAGTGGAATTGTTCAAACAGAAGAATCAAACTAACGGGCGAACCTATTTAATCAATTCAACAGTCTATAACATATGCTAACAACAAATGATGAAAATTGGACCAAGAAAAAGGTCCGGAAGAGGAGGAAGAAATAATTGACAAAATGCTAGATTACAACGGAAATTAATCAGACAAACAATAATAATAGCAAAAGAAAAAGTGAAGAAAGAAATACCTCAGAGTTTCAGACCAGACTCAAACCAATTTTCAACAGGTCCTTTGATTTTTCGACCGGACTAGACCTTAAACTTGGGTTTTCATGTGAAAACCCAACGCTAAGGTGCAGTCCAGACGAAAACATCCCTCACAAACCTATTCGCCCTTATGAACTTAGGGTTCATATTTGAAATTCTAACATTTTGAGGGGGATTCGAAGGAAGCTGGTAAGGGCTTTGGTAAAAGGGTGGTCGGGTGGTTGTATGGTGTTGATTTGGGGTCAATCAGGTAAACTAAGGTTCAGGTGGACTTCTTCGATTCAAGATTTGAGAAGCCTGGCCAAGATTCGAGTGAAACTGAGGGTGGCATGGACATGGGGAGTTCATGGGGAAGAGGTGGTGTCATTTTGGGGCTGTTTGGAGGTGGCGCCGCCACCGGGGAATTTTGTGGCGGCTCTAGGGTTCGTCCATTCGAATCAATATTCGACGAGTTCTGATGATATTCGAGGAAAAGAGGGTTTGGATTTGGGAAGAGGAGGTTGAGGGAGAGCTGTGGTATAAAAATGGAGGGGATTGGCGACTGACTGCCGCCGTGGGCGATTTCCGGCGGGCGGTCAGCGGTGGTTTATGGTGGTGGGATTTGGGGTCGTCTCTGAGAGGTGAGAGACGAATGAAGGGGTGGCTCTGAGGGGGGCGGGTCTCGGTTGGTTCTCTTATATACTGGGCTGGGGATTGAATCCTGGCCTTTAGATCAATTAAGATCAACGACCTGGATCGAGGACCTTACCCAAGACAGTGTCGTTTTGTTTTAGTAGGGGACTGGATCGATTATTGGGGTGCACGAGTCGGGTCACGATTTGTGAATGGTTTATGTTGAGTACCGTTTGATCATATCAATTACATGGCTCAGATTAAAATTGTCCAAACGACATCGTTTGATTTATGCTGAAGATGGACCGAATGGGGTTTGTGTTGGGCCTGGGTTGGGTGTATTTTGATTTGGACTTCATTAAACAGATTAGCCCAACCATTTCCTTCTCTTATTCTCTTTTCTTTCTAAATTAAAACCTAAAATCCTAGATTAAATTATAAAACCAAATTAACTTAGATATACTAATTAATTCTAAATATCAATTAATGCAAATAATTAAGTATTAAAATCACACAATTAAACACAAAAATGCAAAGTGCCTTATTTTTTATGATTTTCCAACTATTGTGAAATAAATAATTTATGATTTAAATCAAAATTATAAAAATGCATATGCAACGTATTTTTTTGTATTTTTCCATTAATTTAAACAAAGTAAACATGCACAAGCAAATGCAAATAATGACGAAAAATACCACGAAAAACGACAGAAAATGCAAACAAAGAAAAATTAATTTTTTGTTTTGAATTTTTGGGAGTAATTCATGTGAGGTAAAAATCACGTGCTTACAGCTGCCCCTCTTTGTCAGGAAACACGAAGAGTTTTCGTACAAAGATAAAGTGAGCGAATATGAGCGATTTTTGCCCGTCTGAATATTTCGAGAGAAGCATTTTTCAAAAGATTTGACCGAACCTCTACTTCAAAAGTTTCCTACATATCCTTGGCTAAAAAGGAATTAGGTCAATGTAGTTCGGGAAGTTTTGGTAGCTGGGACTACCGTGAAGCTGTGGTTTCACTGATACTACTGTTGCTGCTGTTGCTGCTGCTGCTGCTGCTGCTACTGCTTAGTGACCTCCTTATTACACCATGCTAAAAGAAAATAAGAAGCTATATTAAGCTATGGTCTATGAATTACAAAGATTTATTCTCGAACTTGGTCTTGTGACTATTGTTGCCTTGTATTTCCTCTAATGTTTCTTTGTTTCTGACTTGACTTGCAGTCTTCTCTTTCTCAGGTGGATGCCTGATTGCTGAACTCGGACTACTTCTTTCCTTCTTGTGAAATTCGAATTGTTTTTCTTCGAAACATGAGCTGTCTTCGTTCTTCGGGCGGGCTCCCGACACCCATAACTTAAAAGGTAACGCCTCCGTTCTTCGGGCGGGCTCCCAACTTCAACAACTTTAAAATATAGCACCTCCGTTCTTCGGGAGGACTCCCGACATCAATAACTTAAACAGGTAACGCCTCCATTCTTCGGGCGGGCTCCCGACTTCAAAAACTTAAAAATGTAACGCCTCCATTCTTCAGGTGGGCTCCCGACTTCATCAACTTAAAAAGATAATGCCTCCGTTCTTCGGGAGGGCTCCCGACTTCAACAACTTAAAAAGATAACGCCTCCATTCTTTGGGCGGGCTCCCGACTTTAACAACTTAAAAAGGTAACGTCTCCGTTCTTCGGGCGGGCTGCCGACTTCAACAACTTAAAAAAGGTAACGTCTCCGTTCTTCGGGCGGGCTCCCAACTTCAACAATTTAAAAAGATAACGCCTCCGTTCTTCGGGCGGGCTCCCGATATCAATAACTTAAAAAGGTAACGCCTCCGTTCTTCGGGCGGGCTCCCGACTTCAACAACATAAAAATGTAACGCCTCCGTTCTTCGGGCGGGCTCCTGATTTCAACAACTTAAAAGGATAATGCCTCCGTTCTTCGGGTGGGCTCCCGACTTCAACAACTTAAAAAGATAACGCCTCCGTTCTTCGGGCGGGCTCTCGACTTCAACCACTTAATTTTTCTTCCCTCTTGATATTGTTTTCCCTTGCCTCTTGAACCATTTTCCTTTAAGACTTGAATTATCTTCCTTCGAATTTGATAACCTTAAAACTTGTGTTGCCTTCCTTCAATACTGCTTCACTTAAAACTTGTGTTTCTTTCCCTGTTCTTCAGATGGGTACCTGACTTCAACTAAAATAAAAGGAAATTTTCCGCCCCAATTTGATAGCGGTTTGGTGCTTGCCTTTACTTATGGTGGGTTTCTCCGAAACAAATGAGATTTTCTACCCCTGTTTTAATCAAACAAAAATCTCGTCAGTTTAAAATGTGGTGGTTGGTTGTGATACTCTTGCTGGAGATGGTTTTTTCTTCGCTCCTCTCCATGCTCTGCTTTGTCCGACTGCCTTGAACTTGGTTGAAGTCTTCCGACATTCTGACTACTCCTTAGTCACAAACTTCCCAACTATTATTTTTAGCTTTCATTCTGACCACATATATTTCCCATGACAGCTGATTTCTACTCGAGGATCTTGCCTGTTTATTGACTAACCATTTTCTCTATCATCCATATCCCTTAAATGTCGTTTCTTTGTTTGGACCCAATATCCTCTGTTTGCTGCATTGCTCATGATCTAGCATCTTCCCGACCTTTGGGTCTCACATGAATCCCAAATCACATCCATTTTCCCCACTCTATGTATATGTTGTTCTTTCTTGACTTGTCCACTAGCCTTGGCCTTGAGATCTGTTGCTCCTTTACTTGACATGGCAACTGCTTTCCATTTGAAGACCTTGCTAGTTCCTTGACTAATCACTTCCTTTATAAACCTTAACCCAGAAAATACTTTTCTTCATTTGAATCCGATAACTTCTATCCTTTTCTATTGCTCTTGGACCGTCATCTACCCAACCTTTGTGTTTCACCCGATCCCCAAAGTATTTTCATTATTACCGGCTTCAATGCACATGTCGCTCTTTCCTGATTTAAGCCACTGGATTTGGCCTTGAGGTTTGTAACCTTTGATTTCTACTTGAGGTGTCTTTCTTGTCACCGGTCCACCCTTTTTGTCAATTTCATCACAGAATATACCTTTGATCCATTTACCCAACATCCTCCATCTGTCTCATTCTCCATGAACTAATATGGAACAAACCTTTGTATTTTGCAGGGATCCCAAAGAATGTTGATTATTACCAGCTCAGTGCCCTAGTTGTTCTTTCCTGACTTATGACGCCTTGATGTACTAGCCAGATCTCGTCTTCTATAATTGGGAAGTTGATGGCAAATTTTGAAGTCATTTCTCACTTGCTCTGAACAGACAAACTCAGGAAGAAGGAGTGAACAAGAAAAAGAAATAGAATAAAGGACGAAGGAAAAGGATGATTTCTAACAAGAAGAACTACTACAAAGTAGAAACCTATCAGATGTGGATACCAACTCTAATGACCGTGACATGCACTTGCAGCCTATTCTGTTAAGTAATTCCGATGTTCAACTCTTGTCGTACCCTTTTGTTTTTCCTGAAACGGGACTTCCATGCTCCGCCTATTCAATCTGATTCACAATCCTAATTTTGATTTGTAGTGCTTGAAAGGTTTTCACTATCAAATCTCTCTCTTTTGTTTTTTCTCTCTCCTTACAGTCGCCTCAAGGTTCCCGTGAAGGTTTTCACTAATGAGACTCTCTCATTTTTCTGATTTCTCTCGGCTTTCGTCGCCTTACGGTGCCCGTGAAGGTTTTCACCAATAAGACTCTCTCATTTTTCATTTTCCTTGTTTGGATCAGAGTGTTGCCCCTAATGTGATTCACCTTTACTCGCTTGACTTGGCATCTCTTGAAAACTGATCGGAAGGTCTTTCTTTGGACTGTAACGTGGGCTTTTGGATAGGGCTAGAAAGAAAGGGTATTATGGCTCAAAACAAATCAACATGGGTTAAAAATTACAACCTTCAGAACCAGATTTCTTTACAATAACCACAACTTCTGCCCCAGTTTCTTGCTTGGGGAATTTTTGATTTTTATTCCACTATGACTGAGCCGTGAAGCTGCCTACGTATTATTAAAGGGAGTCAGGGCAAACGTAGTTCAGCAAATTCCTTGTTGTTATAGTTTTTCTTTTCATTTATTTATTATTTTTTCTTTTTCTTTTTCTCTTTCTTTTCTCTTTTGTTTTTTTGTTGTTTTTTGTGGTATTCTTTTTCTTTTCCTTTTCTTTTTCTTTATCTTTCATGCTTATGTTTCTAATCTTTGCTACTGATTCCAAAAGAGGGGTATGAAAGAAAGCAAATAAGGCTCGAAAGGGGTTACGAAGGATAAAGTGTTTAGATAGCAGAACAAAATGTCTTCCTCATTCTAATCTTCAAAACATGCCAAGCACAAACAACGCGATTAAACAAACATTTGTGACATCTTCTGATTGTGCTAGACTTGATAGCCACATCCACACATTTGCTTTCTTCATCTGTTTAATGCAAAGCACCATTGGGCAATATTCTCACTCTTATTATCACGAACGACCCTCGCCAATTTGGACAAATTTGTATTTTATTTCAAACTGATACGGCATAAAACATAATGTTTCTTTATGTTTTATCAGCCCCTGTTTCACATGGTTCGGGCTTCAAAGTGTCTCAATCTGTTCTTATTTCCATTAAGTGCCCCTATCATCTTCTCAATTGCTTTATGATTAACCTTTAAGATTAGGCCTAGAACTATGAGTGCATGTCATGTCACTAGAACTAGCATGAATAGAACTATAAAGAGAGGAGAACTAAACAAAAATGACTAGAAATGGCGGAAAATAGAGAATTGCATTAGACATGCGGGGAAAGAGTTTGTACAACAAAACAAACATAATAAACTAGAGTACCACCCTTAGAACAAACCTAGATAGCACTAAACGAGTTACAATGACTAAACAAACCAGGTAAAATGAAATGATAGAAGGGTTTTAGTCACAAGACAACATCTGGGTTACAATCCTGAAATAACCCGGACAACAGAAATGAGAACAAAATAAACCATCAAAACTCCTCCCTGGCTTGCCAGGAAATGGTGCATCTTCTCGATTACCAAGCACAGCACCTCAACCACTGACTTTTGCATCAATATTTTCAATACCATTTCCCACTTCAATATCATCAGCTTTAGTCAATACATCCCCAAGGGCATTCACATGCTTGATGTCATTGATCACAATTATCCCTTCGTGAATCATTCTTCCTATTTCCTTATTCAAAGAACAACAATTCTCAATGCTATGTCCTTCGACATCAAAGTGGTACATGCATCGTACGGTAGGATCAAAGCCTTCTGTATGTGGGTCTGGAGTATAACCGAGGAGCGGCTTAATCAGGCTAGAACGCTCTAGCTTTTCAAACAAACTTGCACAAGATTCTCCGAAAACATTTTTTTCCTGTAGTCTTTTTATTTTATGCTCTGGCCTCGGTTGGAATCTTTTGTGGGCAGGTGGTTGATACGCCTGATTAGACATTTATGGCATTGGTGTAGACCATCGCAGGCCTCGAGGATATGGAGCATATGGTGGTGCAACATGGACGGGATATTTGGGAAGTGATGTACGATTTAGGGGGTTCTATAGAGAGAAGTAATGGTCGAGAGGATTTAAAGGATATCCACAGGGTCGATATGGAGGCTGGGGGTGTTTAGCAAGGACGACCACTGGACTCTGACATTGGTGGGGCTCTAGAGTTGTCACACCTCCTTTTTCCTACGCCCGTAAGGGCGTAAAAGAGTTTTTCCAATTAAAGGACAATTAAAACGGGATTTGTTATTTAATTTAGAGTCGCCACTTGGGAGATTTATGGTGTCCCAAGTCACCGATTGGAATCCCGAATCGAGGAAAAGAATGACTCTATTAAAAATTCACGAACCAGAAATCCGAGCAAGGAATTTTGTTAGCCCGGGAGAAGGTGTTAGGCATTCCAGAGTTTCGTGGTTCTAGCACGGTCGCTCAACTGTTATATCTGGCTTAATTATCTGATTTTTATACAATTATGAACCTATGTGCAAATTTTAACTTTTAACTGCTTTTATTATTATATTTTTTAAGAGAATTGCAATGTCGTTAAAACACGTCTCGAACCACGTCACATAAATGCACCCACGGTCTTTGACATATTTTATCTTTGTTAGGATTTGGATTTGGGTGACATAAATGCTCACCCGAGTTTAGGGAGGTAATGTTATTAAAATACGCGCCTAAAGAGATTAACAAATTATTATTTTGGTGAAGGCCGTGAAATTCGCTAAACGACCCGTCCCGAAATCTAAGTATTTTAGTATATACATTTAACAAGGGCCCCAAAATTCATGTATTTTGTTTAGCGAGGCTCGTCTGATTTATTTTTTAAAGCAGACCTAAGAGACTACGTTTTTTCTACCTTGTATTGTCTATAATATAAAAGAAAAACCCTAGTTAAGGTAACATTAATAAAAGGCCAAATCCTTATGATTCGCCTTCAGATTAATTCCTGCCTAGTAACTTATAAAGTAAAGACGACGCACGCTTAGCGATTTATTCAGAACATAAAGGATTGGATAGTTTTGGGCCTGTTGTGGAAGGAACCAGGCCCAAGAGGCATTGTGCAAGTTTAATTGTGAAGCTGGACAAAAGACATCTGGGCCTCACATTTGAGCCCAGGATCAAATGTTGAAGTGAAGTAAAATACAATAATGACTATGGAGCAAAATTTGAATTTTAATCAATCAATATGTTGCAGCCTTGTCTAGTTAATTCTTAAGTTCTATTAGTTGACGTCCAAAATTGTTCAAGAGGACACTCACGCAATTTGAATTTTAAACTTGTGAGCAGACGTGTTAAACTCGAGTTCAACTCTCATATCCAACTACAAATTTATATATGCTTACAATTACAATACTCGCATTACGCCTTCTACCTAATTAACATACAAACTCAAATAACCAGTTGTCTCTGAATTCGAAACCCTCCTCCTACTGGATCTCAAATCAGTCCAAAAGCTCAACCAACTGCTAATTAATCGTAGAATGAAAATGAAAACAAAACTGCCAAAAGCTCTCCCACGTCTCTAAGTCATTTTTTTAACAAACTTGTGAAATAACTGACAGAAATCAATTAAATCTAACATAATCATTACATTAGTCTAGTCATGAAGTTAATTGCTACTTGTTCTCAACATAAGAAAAACCTGTTGTGTGTTTGAGCAATGCAGTCCAATTATTACAAAACCAAATAGAAAGAGACATACATCAATCACTTAAGTGCTTAGCTACATGAATCAGGAATACAACTCAATCAGAATACATGTTTCAACATCTTTATATATTCATTCTGCGTGATTTGCACTTACGATTGGCAAAGTTACAGCTGTGTACCTGAATTTGAAATTGAGAAGGGGAAATAGGTAAGCAGCAGTAACAGCTCCAGCAATCAAATAACAGTCCATAACAACAATTCAAATCAAATTCAAAGCCCCGAAAAGTTTGAAAACCAAGCAGGATCAGTAGAACAACCCCAAAACAATACCAAAACTCAAGTTTGAACCTAGGAGCTGAAATGCAAACAACCAGAAATGATCTGAGAAGAGGCAATGAAACAGTAACCTTTCTCTTTCAACTCTCAAGGCTCTCCAAAACTGACTGCCTTTCCAACTCTCAAAAATGCTCTCTTAACTCTATTTGTTCCAGCTCCTAAAACTCTCAAAGTGATGTCTCAGCTATGGATTCCAAAATTGCTCTTGAGCTCTCAAAATGCTGTCTAAGAACTCCAAAGAAATCCTAAAACTCAGTCTGTTCTTAAGCTCTAGAAAACAGACAAAATGCTCTCAAAAATGCTCTCTAGGACTTCCCTAACGCTGATTGCAATCTCTGAAGTCCCTATTTTTAAGCTCTTTCTAAAGAAAACAAAATGCCTCAAAAAGCCCTCAAAACTCTCTATCTCTTATTCAGTCAAAAACTGATCCTCCACTCTATGTGCATCCCTCTATATTTAAAGACTTGAGCCCCCAATTTCCAGCTCTTAAGAGCACTTAAAGACCTGCATTTCCACTCTCATTAAAAGATCCTTTGTCCCATTATATTCCCTGACTTTTAAAGCCTAGAAAGACTGTCAGTTCCCCATTAACTCCCATTTCCCATTATTTTATTCCCCTGGTTATGGGCATATTATATTCTATTCAATTTCCCTTAACCACCCCATCTTATTCCTGACTTCCAACCTTAAATGGTGTTTTACAAACTGCCATTTCCACTAACGGGTCCTTTTTCATCGACCTAAACCTGCTGTATCAATGTCATTTAATTCAGTAGTGTTTAATAACCAATAACCAGATCCTAATTATCACAGGAGGTGAAGTGAAACACATTCGAACATTTTCAGATTTAAACAAACCGACTTAATGATTGATTTCCTTTTTAACTGTCACTAAATTACATTGTCCGTTTAACATAGTGGAATTGTTCAAACAGAAGAATCGGACTAATGGGCGAACCTATTTAATCAATTCAACAGTCTATAACATATGATAACAATAAATGATGAAAATTGGACCAAGAAAAAGGTCCGGAAGACAAACAATAATAATAACAAAAGAAAAAGTAAAGAAAGAAATACCTCATAGTTTCAGACCAGACTCAAACCAGTTTTCAACAGGTCCTTTGGTTTTTCGACCAGACTAGACCTTAAACTTGGGTTTTCATGTGAAAACCCAACGCTAAGGTCTAGTCCAGACGAAAACATCCCTCACAACCCTCTTCGCCCTTATGAACTTATGGTTCAAATTTGAAATTCTAACATTTTGAGGGGGATTCGAAGGAAGCTGGTAAGGGCTTTGGTGTGAGGGTGGTCATGTGGTTGTATGGTGTTGATTTGGGGTCAATCAGGTAAACTAGGGTTCAGGCGGACTTCTTCGATTCAAGATTCAAGAAGCCTGGCCAACATTCAAGTGAAACTGAGGGTGGCATAGATATGGGGAAGTCATGGGGAAGAGATGGTGTCATTTTGGGGCGGTTTGAAGGTGGCGCCGCCATCGGGGAATTTTGTGACGGCGCTAGGGATCGTCCATTCGAATCAATATTCTATGAGTTCTGATGATATTCGTGGGAAGGGTGGTTTGGATTTGGGAATAGGAGGTTGAGGGGCAGCTGTGGTGTAAAAATGGAGGGGATTGGTGACTGATCGCTGCCGTGGGTGATTTTCGGCGGGCGGTCAGCGGTGGTTTGTAGTGGTGGGATTTAGGGTCATCTCTGAGATGTGAGAGACGAATGAAGGGGGTGGCTCTGGGGGGGGCGAGGCTCGGTTGGGTCTCTTATATACTGGGCTGGGGATTGAATCCTGGCCGTTAGATCAATTAAGATCAATGGCCTGGATCGAGGACCTTACCCAAGACGGTGTCATTTGGTTTTAGTAGGGGACTGGGTCGGTTATTGGGGTGCACGGGTCGGGTCAGGATTTGTGAATGGGTTATGTTGAGGACCGTCCGATCATATCAATTCAATGGCTCAGATTAAAATTGTCCAAACAACGTCATTTGGTTTATGCTGAAGATGGACCGGATGGGGTTTGTGTTGGGCCAGGGTTGGGTGTATTTTGATTTGGACTTCATTAAACAAATTAGCCCAACCATTTCCTTCTCTTATTCTCTTTTCTTCCTAAATTAAAACCTAAAATCCTAGATTAAATTATAAAACTAAATTAACTTAGATATACTAATTAATTCTAAATATCAATTATTGCAAATAATTAAGTATTAAAATCACACAATTAAACACAAAAATGCAAAGTGCCTTATTTTTTATGATTTTCCAACTATTGTGAAATAAATAATTTATGATTTAACTCAAAATTATAAAAATGCATATGCAATGTATTTTTTTGTATTTTTCCATTAATTTAAACAATGTAAACATGCACAAGCAAATGCAAATAATGACGGAAAATACCACGAAAAACCACAGAAACTGCAAACAAAGAAAAATTTTTATTTTTTTTATTTTTGGGAGTAATTCATGTGAGGCAAAAATCACGTGCTCACACATAGGCGATATAGTTAAAATGGCACACCTCCATGCAAGTAAAGAGTTACTCAAACAAACGTAATCTAAGGCCAATCTTGCAAAAATATTAGTTGAAAGGAATAATGGTGTTTGTGCTTCGCCTTTAAGTATTTGGGCCAAAGTTGCTTTGGGCTTTCACCCACAGAAACTGTGTAAAGTAGAACTAGGCTCGAAGGCGAGCCCAAGGAATGTGATTAGGCAAATGCCTACTCATCTCCAAATGGCCGCAAAATCCAGGCCCAAATCAACATTGTTCTGAGTGAGACATGTGAACAAGGATTGAGCTCAAACATCAAGCCCAAAATGAAGCAGTCCAACCCAGATCCAAGCGGGCCTGATTTCCAATCTCGAACTGGGAAAGTATAATTCAGAAATTTAGGCCCTAATGAGACGTAGCTAAACATGATCCACACACCATAATATACAGGACTTCTAAAGTCATAATACTTAAACAACTTGGCCACATTCTGCAGGGTTCAAGGTTTTGAGAGAGACAGAGAAGTAAGAAGGGATTAGCACCACATGGCAACCCCACAATGTCGTATTTAGTGATGAAAGAGGTTTTCTCCTGATCATCCAGGTTCATCAGTATTTGGTTGTACACAAAATAGGTATCGAGAGAACTAAGGATCTTGAGGCTAGCCATGGCATGCATTGATCATGCGATCGATGTTGGCAAAGGGAAAGAGTCCTTGGGAGACGCCATATTTAAATCCTTATAACATTCTTAATTTGTTCCCTTTTTTAGGGACTACCACTATGCTTGCTAACCATTTCGGTAATTTAACCTCCCGAATGGACCCTAGTTTAAGGAGTTTAGATACCTCGTCCTTGATGAAATCGTATTTGGTCTCGAACTGGGGTCTCCTTTTCTGCTTGACATGGTGGAATTTCGGGGTTCAGACTTAGCTTGTGACTGGTTATCTCTGATGGGATCCCTGTCATATCAAGATGGGACCAAGAGAAACAATCTATTTTAGTTATAATAAATTGAATCAGTTTTTTCTCGAGCTCGGGAGTTAACCCCATGCCCAGGTATACATTTCGATCGGGTAGATCCTCAACCAATATGACCTCTTCTAACTCATCGACCATTAATTTAGTGGCATCAAAATCATCTGGGACTATAAAAGATCTAGAAACCCCGTAATCATCATCTTCATCAGTCCCCTATTTATCTGATTGGGTCATGGCCGGTGTCGGTAATTGCTATTTTCCCTCTTACTTTGTATCCGAACTTGATTACTTTGATGTTACGAGTGTTGATATTGGAATCCCTTCTTCGACTGAAAACATTTCCTTTGCAGTTTGTTGTTCCCCGTAGAGTGTTAGAATCCCCCCTGGCATTGGGAATTTTAACACTTGGGGAAGAATCGAGGACACTGCCCTCATGTTGTGGATATATGGCCTCCCAAACAGGATGTTGTACCTCATGTCTCATTCTATCACAAAAAAATTGGTTTCCTGGATGGTCTAGGTGACATTCACTAGTAATGTTATCTCTCATTTAGTGGTTTACATGCCATGTTGAATCCGTTTAGAACTCGGACAACACGCACGATTTAATCTTGTAGGCCAAACTGTTCTACGACCCTCGATTGGATGATGTTGGCCGAGCTACCTGGATCAATTAACACACGCTTAACTCGAGATTTATTTATGAGTACATATTTTACCGGTGCATCATTGTGGGGTTGCACGATCCCTTCTGCGTCCTCATCGTTGAAAGACAAAGTTCCTTCTGGTATGTAATCTCGAGTCCATTTTTTCCTTGTGATGGATACTTTGGTTCATTTAACATCCGCCCAGAGGAACATCGAGCCCACATATGATCATGTTAATGACATGTTGTGGTTCTTCTTCTTTTGTCTATTTATTAGAATCCCTATCTCTAAAATGGTTCTTGGCTCGACCGCTCAGGAATTCACGAAGATGCCCGTTGTTGAATAACTGGGCCACCTTCTACCTCAAGTGTCAGCAATCCTCTATTTTCTGGCGGTGAGTGCCATGATATTTGCTCATCTGGTTAGGATCCCTATGGGCTGGGTCGGATTATATAGGTCGAGGCCACTTGGTGGACTTGATACGTCCGATAGCTGATACTATGGTAGCAACATGAACATTAAAGTTATATTCTGATAACCTTGGTGCTTCTTTTGGCCCGATAGCCCAATCAAAAACGTTCTTGCTCACGAGTCACCGGCTGCTCTAACCTTGATCATTTCTTCTTTCATTTCGCATAGAATTTTGTCCGGGCCTGCTAATTCTTCCATCTCCATTGTACGGCTAGTATCAATTACTGTTTGACCTCATTTTAAGGTCGATATCTCTCTTGACTCTATCAATTGGTCTAAAAAGATAAACGGACCCGAAAGGAGCCCCTAGTTGATCATCCTCGACTTTGATTTACGGTTGATATCGATTATACACATTAGCCTAAGTAACAGCTAGATACTCTATCAGATTCTGCTTCAATTGTTGTGAAGCCATCGAGCTTCGACCATTGATTCCTTGGGTGAAATCTTGAACGGCCTAATCATCAGCGATCGATGGAAAATCTATCTGTTCCATTCAAAACCGGGACACGAAATCCATGAGCATTTTATTATCCTTCTTTGTTACTTTGAAAAAGTCTAACTGCCTAGTTTCGACCTTGATAGCCCCAGCCTGTGCTTTGATGAATGAGTCTACAAGCATAGCAAATGAGTCAATAGAATTAAGAGGTAAGTTGTAATACCATATCATAGCTCCTATTTACACGACCTCTCCAAATTTCTTCAACAGGATAGACTCGATCTCATAATCCTCCAAGTCGTTCCTATTGATGGCGCATGTGTAGGAAGTGACATGCTCGTTTGGTCAGTCGTTTCGTTGTACTTAGGATCTCGGGCATCCAGAATTTTTTAGGATCGACTTAGGAGCCGCACTCAGAGGGAAAGGTTTTTGTACGAACTTCTTGGAATCCAGGCCTTTCAGTATCGGCAACGCTCCCAGGATTTGGTCTACCCTGGAATTACAGGTTTCTATCTTTGTTTTCACTTGCTTAGATTTTCTTCTCCCCTAATTCTATTCGTTTTTTTAGCTCCTTGAGTATTTTTATGATGTCAGGGTTAGTCACCGACTCGTTTTAATTCGACCTCTCTACGACCTGTTCTTCCCAGCGAGTGATTTCTCGAGACGGATCGGATCCAATTCTGCTCGGTGCGGGGCTTTGGTTTTGTAACTGAGCTATTAGCGCTTGTTGAGCTTGTAACATTTTGAAGATCATCCGTAGATTGATCCAGTCTCCTCCATTGTTTTAAGTATTTTGCGCTGTCGATCGGGCTCCACCATGGATGTTATTCTCGGGGTCGGTAGGTAGGTTTATGTCGATAGCCATATCCGAGTTAGCGTGCAATAGGTCCACGACTGGAAATCCGATGGGATCAACGGGTGGTACCTCATTACTAAGCGCTATGTTGTTATTTTCACCGTGATGACCAGACTCATTGTCAACATATAGCGATGCCAATTATGAGTTTGTCATTTTGAGCTTTAACCTGAAATTAGAGGTACTTCAACGAACAAGTGTAAAGTAGTGTGTGTCATGAAAAATTTATATCAAATAACCACTATTATCCTTAGCCCCATGGTGGGCGCCAAACTGTTTACCCTCAAAATCAGATAAAAATTAAATTTGTAAGTGGTTTTAAGGATACATGGATTAAATTATTACAAAGCGATAAATCAAATAACAATTGAAATAAAGTATGATAAAGTAAATTCAAACCACACGAATTGAACAGTTACAACCTTGGATGTTAGCCACCCTTGAACAGAATGCACTTCGATCAGTGTCAGACACAATTGAATTAGCACTTTTAAGAGAAAATAACTGTATATTGCTTTTCAATGATTGTTACTATGCCTTTACAAGTAATCTAACCCCCTTTATATAGTAGGGGAGTCCTATTTTTTGTACAATTTTATAAAAGGTAAAAATCTCCTGATTCGATAATTTGCCGGTTCCTATTGATACATGCCGAGATTCCCGCCGCAATATCCGACCAGTGACGGATATTTCGGCCTTCTGTTATTTTTGTATTTTGTTGGTTATACCGATAATGTTTCCTCGAGCTCGTCCGTGGTCAGGATCGATTCTGGGATCATGGATTCAATGTTCTCAAGGACGGGCAATTCTTACCTCGTGTTCTGGTTCAATGGAACTCGTGGTCGATTTCCAATCCCTCAGGGTCCGAGCCTGATCTGTCATGTCATAGTTTTGACCATATACAAATGTAATTGCAGATTCTCTCTATAAATGAAAAATAAATGATTAGCGAAGTATTATCCAAAAAGTGATTTAGTTGAATGAGTACTGCTAATCAATTGCCTATATAGTTTTATACATAAGATAGTTATTGTTCTTAAAACTTTAAAATCCAAACTTTACGAAACACTGGGTACTATTTGTTGTCTCAACTTCATTCGCCTCATAAATTGGAGTTAAGAACCCCTTTGAATAATCAACACCCCACGAAAAGTCCAAGGAGACATGAATCTCAAATTAAAGAGAGACGTGTCCAATCAAAGCTTCCATAAATGGGAAGCAAAGAAGGCAGTCGTAGATCAAATGATTATGTCTAAATCCGTATATAATCAAAGGGCAAACACATAAATAAAAAAGATGAAGAGAAAAAGTTAAAACTTTTGTGCATATATAATAGAATTGATTGGCTTTGGCATTTGGCAATACGTTCGAGGAAGTAACTGGGGAGAATCTCGTGGCCATAAGGGGGTCATTGATTTTTGCATGCATGAAGTGGTAAAGAAAGGGTCGGTCTCTTGGGAAAGTCGTTTATACTAACAAAGAAAGTTGTAGAGGATGAAGTGTAGAAATAGCTAGTTTCCTTGTTTAGCAAACAAGGAATAGTCCCATCAACATAAAAGACAGAAACTTTCCCTCACCTAAGCTCAGCTAAAAGATCACTATGACAATTGACAGTGACTTGTGATTGTAGCACTGGTCATTTTCAGCTTTCTTTCTTTAACATAAAAGGAAAAAAAGAAAAGAAGGGGTTAAATATGTTAGGGAAGCCATAAGCATAAACTTGTTTAATTGATCCATTCGTGCATGCTTTCAACTTCTACCTTCTCTTTTTGTTTCTTCATATGATCCCTTTATTCATCTTCTTGGAATTACTTTGTACCCGGGCCCCTATAGGATGGAGATTCATATTTACTCACGTTAATCAAATTAATTATAAGTTCAGTTTTGATGGAGAATTAGTAGGGAATACTTTAAAGAATTGTCAGCTGCCAAACATGAAAAGACGGATGATTTTTAAAGGTTGTCGATGTCATTATATTGAGTCTTGTTTGGGAAATTAGTATTAATAGATGTTTGTGTAATGGATTATGCTCAAAGAAACCATGATAGGAATATAGTAGAATACCTTTAAAACTGGTAAGAAAAAATTTGCTTGACAATGATCACTATGTTTTGACATTAAGAAAAGTTCAGTACTAGGAAAAACGAAAATCACTTTTCTGATCCATGCATTCTTAACTTTTTAGAGAGTCTAATTGCCCGTTGTCAAGTTTGTTGCGTTAATCACCGTGATTGCTGGGCATATCTCTTTGAATATCGTGTGCATATTTATTTGCCCTAAATATCAAAAGCAACAAAATATAGTATAGGATGATTATATAAGCTTTTATTTGATAAGAGTGGCAAAGGGGAAGGCTTTACATAAAGATGCTGGGAAGAGGATCTGTTGAAATCTGGAGAGACAATTAAATCGAAAGAATCAGAGAAGTACTACAAGAATTATTGCATATCCAGGGTATTGTCCTTTTGTGGTTAAATATATTTACATATTTTTCAAGCTTAATTACATTGTCCTTTTGATAGAGGACACCAGCTGTTGCTTGCTTAAATCATGTATAAATTATCTTAATTTAGATTCTGAAAGTCAAAGAGATGAAATCCTAACTTTCATCAGCGTCTATACGCAATATTGCCCTTTTCTTCCTAAATCAAGGACACTGACAGTTATTCAGACAGTAATATAGCACATCATATATTACCAGGCACCTTTGGTGAAAAACCTAAAGTATAATATCCCGTAATTGAATGTTGTCACAAGATAAATCATGTTCTCCACTCATTAAAGAAAAGACAATTAATTACAGTAAATCAACCTTTGGATAGCTTCTTGACATGATATATTGATCACGCCCAACTCTAGTTCTAAAAAGGATAAGCGGTCGCTGCAAATATAATTCGGTATAAAAATCCGGAGTCGAATTCCATAGAGAACTAGGGCTTAGTTGTATCTGTTTAATATCACTAAGAAGACAAGATTGAAAATAAATAAACAGCTAAAAACTAACTATGCTTGAATTGTAAACAATTGGAATAAAGGTTTAAGGTAATGGTTTCCCCCATTGTTGATTTCCTTGGTTGTATATTTCTTATAGTTGTGACTTAGTTGCCTCTATCAATCATGAATACTCCAGCTACCATAAATCTCTCTCAAGCAATTATGATAATTTACTAGACGTACTCTCTCAAGCTACGCTAGCTAGATTCACATTACAGTTCACTTAGATTGCACCCGGCGTATCGTTATCTCTAATCCAACCTCTAAACCCTCGGTTATGACTCCCGTCTATACTCCGGGAGTGATGTTGTTCAAACAACTACCTAAATATGCACTCTCTGTCAAGCAGATACATAATAAATAGGAACGGCTAATTGTGGATCCTTTCAATTAACCAAAATCAAAACATAGTTGAACAAATAGAGATTAACAACCAACTCAAAACTATATTAATATAATAATCAATTCATCCCCAACGGATTTCACCAAAATCTTAGATAACAAATTAGCTATTCATAATAGTATGTAAAACTACAATATCAAAAGCCATAACCAACAATGAAAAATAAGAAGAGGAAGGAAAAACTTGTTGAATAATTCCCCGCCTTGCTCCTATTGTGTGTAAGCCTCCTTAGGTCAAATATGTGTCAAAAATATGTCCAACTCCTCAAAAATACCATTTTTCCATGTATATATACCAAGTAGGGTCGGTCCCAAATAATTATACCTTCTCCTACGTNTCTCAGAAATAACATTCATATGCCACAAAAGATGCACCATAAGCTTGCCCATAGTGTACTACTCTACTAATCGAGCTCATTCAATCTTGAATCAATTAGGACTTTATTTGGTTGTACTGTAGGCTACGGGACAGGTAGGATACATTTAGCTATAAGAGTGACTAGACCTCCTTAAGTACTTTAATACATATATTTTAACATTTAAACGTCATACTTATGTCAAACCAAATTTTTACCTTCACATTAATGTAAATTACCCCATTCTTCTTTAAGCACACTTACGTCAAGAGCCACTACTTATCAAGAATTTTTTTTTCCACAATAATCCAACTATTTTTTTCAATTCAAGTGGCTCTTCCTTTTTCAAAACAGTGCACATTTCTCCTTATTCAATTAGTTCCACTCAAAAGCCAAACCAACCACCCCACACTTTAACTTTTACAAAGTTTATAACAATTCAAGTGCTCATGAGAGGTGAAAAGGTTCAAATAGATGGTTAATTCAAA